>REGM01000280.1:26979-53774 GCA_004194415.1 Aurelia aurita | reverse complement strand
AATGGTTCATTCAGCACGTGGACAAAGACTATCTTAGGTGTACCGCAAGGTTCTGTCCTAGGCCCCCTTTTGTTCAACATATACCTGAATGACTTGTTTATGTTCCTGGAGGAGACCGAAGTCTGTAACTATGCGGACGATACAACTATTTATGCGTATGGTCCAAAAATTGATAATGTCATTGCGCATTTAGAAAATGATGCCCTTAAGTTAACTGAGTGGTTTCCGAACAATCTCATGAAGCTAAATGAGGATAAATGCCATTTAATGATTTTCGGTGCAAAAGACAACGAAGTATCCGTCAAAATAGGAGGCGCTTGTTTGAAAGAATCTACAGAGGAGAATCTTCTTGGCATAAAATTTGATCGATCTTTTTCTTTCAAGGAACATGTCAAAACTCTATGTAAGAAAGCCAGCCAAAAACTTCATGCTCTAAACCGAATATCCTGTTACATGGACACAGAAAAACTGCAGCAACTAATGCGTGCTTTCATATTATCCCATTTTAGCTATTGTCCACTTGTTTGGATGTTCTGTGATAGAACCATTAATCAAAGAATAAACCACATCCATGAAAGGGCTTTGCGCATCGCACAAAAAGATTACGAACATGACTTTGGTTTTCTCCTGGAGCAGACTAATTCAGTGCCCATCCATATAAGAAACCTACAGTTGCTTATGACTGAGATCTTTAAAACAAAAATATATCTAAATCCAACTTTTATGAAGGATATCTTCACGCAGCGAAACACTGGCTACGAATTAAGGCATGGGACCGACGCACAGGTTCCAAAAGTACGCACTACGTCCTTTGGAATCGAGACAATAGCTTTCCTTGGTAATAGAATGTGGCAACTGTTACCACACGAGATAAAAGACTCCAGCACCCTTCCAATTTTCAAAAAGCAAATAAGGTGCTGGAATGGTGATAAATGCAACTGTAGGCTTTGTAAAGTATATGTACAACAGGTTGGGTTCATAACAGGATAGACTGAAGTTCCTGTAATTAGAATTATATACATATGCATTGATACATTATTGTTTTTTCTATTAGATTTGTAAATTATGTAAATAAGTAGGCCTTAATTAGCTGTAATTTTAGCTATTGCTTTGTTCAGCCTACTTTATAAATAAATAAATGATGATGATGATGATGATGAAGCCACGCCTCAAAACGTTAGGGGCTGAGAGGCCTGCCAGAAAAGTGGAAAGACAGAGGAGTGTGATCACTGTTTCATTTGCGGAGATTCCTCACATTTTGCATGGGGTTGTAGGAAAAGAGGCAACAAAAAAATGGGAGGGGGCTGCGGTCGCGAAGGGGCAGACCGTAGCTCAAAACAGTGAACAGCCCCGAACATGCCATTTTTGCCTAAAACAAGAAAACGAACATCACACTTTTGGATTTTGTAACCAGTGTAAAGTTGTAGTGTATTGTAGCAAGTTGTGTCAAAGAAAAGATTGGAACAAACATAAGCCAATTTGTGATGGTATTGACGCATGCGCAAAAGAATCAGTAGTTGAGATTGAAATTGGTGACTCAAATGATAAGCACTTTTTTCCGGCGCACTTGAGTGAAAAACAACAACACAAAATTGCTAAACTCATTGGTGAAAAATTTATGATTAACTGCGCTCTCCAAAATGTAAACATGGACGTACTTTTTGATACAGGTGCCCAAGTTTTCATGATATCAAAATAAATGCTAGCTGAACATTTTCCAAACATGAAAGTGCAAGATATTTCACAATTACTTGGTAGTGAGACTGCGATTGACCTCAAAACAGCTGATGGCTCTAGCTTACCATATGAGGGCTATGTGCTCATGACATTTGCGCTGAATGAGAGAGGACTGGGTCAAATTGAAGTACCTATGCTTGTCACCAACAGCAATCTTGACTGTGTTATCATTGGCTATAACGTTCTTGAAGAACTGATTCTCAATGATTCTGAGCAATCAAACGCCTTTCTTGCTTCGCTGAAATCTTCACTAGGAAGAGTCGGTGCTGACAATGTTGCCGCTTTCGTCACTTTGGTTCATGAAGCTAAAAATGAACGACCAATAACGGTGAAAACTAAAAAACAGAAAGTTCACATTTCAAAGAACTCGTCCATTAATGTGTCATGTCGTGCAAGTGTCGGGACGGTATCCAAAACAAGTTTGTTCTTTTTTGAACCAAATGATTCAGAAACATGGCCAGCTGGTCTGGTGGTTTATCAAGAACTGATCCCAATTAAACCTTCAAAATCTTGCATGTCAATTCGTGTAACATAGGATAACAATCCTGATGTCACATTAGCTGGTCGTTTAGTCATAGGTAGATTGGAACGAGTTCTTTCATTAACAGAACTTTTTTTTTTTAATATCATCATAAAATATTAAAATATACAGAGTAACAACAACAGTTAAACTAAAAATAGAAAGGAACATGTGCCATTCGTAGCGAGAAAGGACACAAGGTCATCGAGTTCTCACTACGAATGACACTTACAACAATTTAATACAAGGATAATATCAAGTTTAACAAAAAAGAGTACACTACAAAAATGAGGGTATACCGGGTGCGTCAAAGAACTGCACAGACGTCCGAGACGCCGCAGCCCCAAACCATCCCCCAGATCCCCACAAGCCGATAACACCCGCGCAGCCAGCACACCAACCAGGAATAGAAAACCCAGACTGCCAAAACCGGTCACACAGCCCCCAGACGAGAACGACACGACCGACTCCGACAAACCAAGCCCCGATCCCAGCCGACACGCCAGCCACACAAGCACCACCAGCCCACAGGAACACGACAAACGGCCCGAGAGCCACAGACCCCCAAATGCCCACACATCTCTCCAACTCACCCGGTAGGGTGCGCTGTGATTTGGTGATATAATTCTAGCCTAAACGCTGTGTTGATTTAATAAAATAAATGGTCGCTTCCAGAATTATTCTGTTCGTAATCACGTTTATGTTTGGGCTACCAAATAGCAGTACTTCGCAAATGTTCTTAGGATCGAAACTCTCAATGTTAATGTCAGGAAGGTCCGAGAGCTGAGAACTATGAACAGAACTTGATGTCAATCTAAAGAAAGCAAGTGATGCAGATCCAGTAGATGTTTTTGCGGTCTCTACGGACACTTTAAAAGATGGTGACATTACTAGCTCTGTAAATCTCAACACACTTACTAGTGACCAAAAACAACTTGTTCTAAAAATGCTCAGTAAAGAATCAAAAGCATTCTCAGCCAGTGATGCGGATGTAGGAAACATTTACAACTTGATATTAACCTCACTGACAATGTACTTGTTCAGAAGGCATACACAAACATCCCCAAGCCACTTTTCACAGAGGTTAAGAACTATGTTGAAGACCTTTTGAATAAGAATTTTATCAAGAAGTCCACATCACCCTATTCGTCACCAGTTGTCTGCGTGCGTAAGAAAGATGGGAGTTTACGACTGTGTATAGATTATCCTGCGTTGAACAAGAAAACCATCCCAGATAGGCATCCTTTGCCGAGTATCCAACAAAGAGTTGAGAATTTAGGGGGGAACTCGTCTTTCACACTTTTAGACATGAATAAGGCTTACCACCAGGGATATATTGCTAAGGACAGTCGCCATAAAACCACCTTCATCACTCCATGGGGACTTTTCGAGTGGGAGAGGATCCCTTTTGGCTTGACCACTGCCCCCTCTGCATTCCAACGGTTTATGGAGGATTGCCTTTCAGGACTGCGTGACGAAATTTGTGTTCCATACTTGGACGACATAATTGTTTCCAGCAAGACCTTCGAAGAGTATATAGAGCATGTGCAAACTGTCCTGAACCGTTTGAGTAGCCGTGGAGTAAAGTTAAAAGCAAGGAAGTGTAATTCTTTCCAGCACGAAGTCTGTTACCTTGGTCACATCGTTCCAACGGATGGTTATCGACCTGATTTTAGTAATATAAATGCTATCACATCACTGCAGGACAACCCGCCAAAGAACATCGGTGAGCTCAGAAAATTGCTTGGATTACTTGGGTACTATTGCAAGTACATTCCACAGTTCGCAAAGATTGCCAAGCCAATGACTTACCTGTTAAGATCTGAAGAGACACAGCCAGAATGCCATAAGCAAATGCAAAGAAAGATCAACAGTAAAACCAAAGGAGGTCAACTTCCATCAACTCATTCCGTTAAATGGGGAAGTGAACAGCAGAGTGCCTTACAAGCCTTGACAAAAGCTCTGACCACTCCTCCCATCTTAGCATACCCAGATTTCACTCGTGAGTTTGTTGTCCATACCGATGCAAGTAAAGATGGACTGGGAGCTGTTCTTTATCAGGAAGACCAGCAGGGTCAATTACGCGTAATAGGATATGGTTCAAGATCACTGACAAGAGCCGAACGAAATTATCACATGCGTGCAGGAAACTAGAGTTTCTGGCCCTAAAATGGGCCATATGTGAGCAATTCAGGGACTACCTCTATTACTCCCCTAGCTTTGTCGTCTACACAGATAACAATCCGCTAACCTACATTCTAACTACAGCAAAACTAAATGCGACTGGCTACAGATGGGTAGCTGAATTGGCTGATTACAACTTTAAGATTCGTTACGGACCAGGCAAGAGTAACATTGAAGCAGATGCACTTTCCAGATTACCACGTGACTATCAGGACCTTTGCTCAGAGGAAACTTCACCTGACACTATAAACGCAATCATTAATGCAGTACAGGCACAACAGCAAGGAGCAACAACATGGGTTACTGCCATCGATGCAAAAAACACATCGGAAACAAACATGCTTGATATGAATGAGCTTAGCTTAATGAGCACAAAAGACATTCTGCAAGCACAGTTGCAAGATCCAGATATATCTCGCTTGATGAAGTTTGAAAGAGGACAAAGGACAAAGGCCATCGCTAGAAGTGTTAGACAGGAACCGAGTAATGTGAAGATTTTGCTTCGCGAATGGGATCGACTATATTTCAACAGTTCTGGGATTCTACGTCACCACTCAGGAGAGCTTGATCAGCTCGTATTACCAGCAAAGTATCGTCCCTTGGTCTTGAAAGAATTGCACAACAACATGGGCCATTTGGGAGCTGATAGAGTTTTTGACCTGACCAGAGAGAGGTTTTATTGGCCACGCATGCATACCCAGATCACTGAATATGTCACGAAAGTATGCCCTTGTTTAAAAGAGCTCCAAATGTACATACAAGAGCACCACTCCAGTGTATTGTATCAACCATGCTACTAGAGTTAATCTCAATCGATTTCTTGCATCTGGAGCGCAGTGTTGGTGGTTACGAGTATATTCTCATCATCGTTGACAATTTCACCCGCTTTGATCAAGCCTATCCAAAAAAAACAAAGAAGCAAAGACTGCAGCAGACAAGCTATTCAACGATTTCTTTCTACGTTTCGGCTTTTCAGACAAGATATTGAATGGTCAAGGAAAAGAATTTGAAAACAAGCTGTTCCATCAACTGGAGAAATTAATGGGCATCAAGCGGTTGCGTACCACACCCTACCATCCACAGGGGAACGGCCAGACAGAGCGCTTCAACAAAACGATCATCAGTATGCTTAGAACATTATCCGACAAGGAAAAATCCAATTGGAAGGAAGCTCTCAACAAAATGACACATGCATATAATAGCACTCGAAATTCAGCGACTGGATACTCACTATTCTTTCTGATGTTCGGAAGAAAGCCTAGATTGCCTATCGACTCCATGTTTGATCAAGCTGCAGACAAAATTCCCGGAAAGACACCAGCAGTAAACAAATGGCATGCGGAAATGAGTCAAGCACATCGTATTGCATCGGAAAATTCAGCGAAATCGCGTTTATCGGGAAAGAAGCAGTATGACAAAAAAATGCATCATATTTCCCTTGAGACTAGTGATCGAGTACTTGTTAGAAATTTAACACCAAGGCAGGCACCACACAAGCTTCGTTCCTATTGGGAAGACAAAGGGCATGTAGTTGTTAGTCGAAAAGAAGACTTTGTTTGTTAGTTGTTAGTCAAAATACTTGGGGATTGAAGTCGACCAATTCCTAAATTGGGATGATCATATTTCCGCGATGACCAAAAAGATATCAAAAGGAATTGGTATGTTACTCTTTGGGAAAAGATATCTTCCCCTAAATACGATTCAGACAATGTATAAAAGTCTTGTTGAGCCATATTTTCGATCTTGTTGTTCCGTGTGGGGAGTCTGTAGTATCACCGCTTTAAATAAACTACAGAAACTACAAAACCGTGCCGTGAGGATAGCTACCAACAGCCCTTACGATGCGTCTTCGGAACCACTTCTAAAGGAACTAGGATGGCCAACAGTCAGAAAACTTATTGAAACGGAAACTGCCAGGATGGTGTACAGGTCAATTAACAAGGAAGCTCCTAATTACCTTGCAACTTTGTTCGAAAGGTTGTCAGACAATAGTGTTAGAGAGCTTCGTAATACTAATACAGACCTCAAGCTGCCCCTCCTAAAAACTACCAGTGGCCAACGGTGCTTTGCTTTCAGAGGAGCACAATTATGGAACAATCTTAGCGCTGATGTTAAGACAGCGCCTACCTTAAATCAATTCAAAGCTACATTTGAAAGCAGCAACTAATCTTTTCGTTTGGGTTTGACACTTTATTTATTTAGCTTTTAGTTTGATCTTTATGCCAACGTGTAAATTTTGATGAGTAGATATATTTAATTTATTAGCTATTTTACAGGGCAGTTTGGAAACCAGTATTGTAACTGTATACTTAACCCTGTGTAAAGAATATAAAATGAATGAAAAAAAGTGAAATGAAATGAAGACGGTCCAGTATATGTTGTGAAACCGGAGATTGGAACAGGACGAACAAACACACTGCATCAAAATTTGCTCTTACCTTGCAACATGCTAGTTGATACAGACGCAGAGAAAGAATTACCTAACCGCAAACCGAACATGCGTACAACCAAGCCAAAGGAACCAAGAGTAACAGAACATGCTACAAATGAAAGTGACACTGACTCGGAAGAACTTCCAATGTTCTTGCCTGCTTTTCAGCCCCAACAGAATGTTAAGTTAGACAACAGCTCAACAGAAGAAGATCATCAAGAAGTTTCCCTACTGAATGAAACGGTTAATGAAGAACAAGAAGCAGATTAAGCCAGTTCGCAAAGAAATATTGAGGAGAACTCGCCGTCACAATCGGGATTATCGCCATTGGCTCCCGCGTTTAGTCCATCAATTTCAGTATCGTCAGAATCATCGGATGCATCAACAGAATCTCAACATCAACGACCGTTGCGCATTCGAAACCCACCTGTGATGTTGAACTATGATCGCTTTGGATCACCATCCAATGCACAACATTTCAATGCGTACCCATTTCAAATAATGTTTCGGCATCCGCTGTTTCCGATGCCAATGTTTCGCCCGTTATACTTGCCGCCGTCTATGCCAAGACCCCAGTTTACGTACTGACTAACACTCACATACTTATATTGCTATATTCATTGTTCGTTCTGTCCATCAAGGAACAGTTTCTATTTGCTTAACCCTAATTTAACCGGATTTTTTTTAAACTAATATAGCCGGGGGGGTGCTTTCCACCCCCCCCCTCTATAAATCGCCTTTGACTAATGGGAAATCATTCAAACCTGGCAAGGGCGTAGTACTAACCATTTTTTACAGATTGGCAGATTTGGGTGTGGCCATCTCATTAGATGACGTCACTATGACGTCATAATGTTGAAAAATGTCAAAACTTATGTTTCTCCAGCTAATTCGTTCTAAAAGCGGACAAAATATCATATAATTCGCTATTGTCATCTTATTTGCCGTATTATTCATTCCTAATTCAAAAATAATACCTAAAGGTATTTTTAGACATTTATTTTTGAAGAAAATGACAAATATTGATGACTTCACAACAACGAAGTGGGTTTTATGACAAAAAATTGATACGAAACTTGCTAAAAATACTTTAAATGTATTGCAAAACGCAATCCTATGCATTTTCTACAACTTCCGCTGGAAAAAGCTTCAAATTTTGCAAAATTTACCCAAAATGGCGGCACATGTTACGTCATCATTTAAAATTGCTGATGTCAGCAAATTCCATTGTTCTTGATAACAAATGAGAGGTCTTTGTTTGCTGATTCTTTTAAGGTATAATAATCAACATTTGAAACTAATTTTGGTTGTAAAAATATCAAAAACATTGATTTTGTCAATACCATCTACCAAATATGGTATTTTCATCTGTCACGTGACTCCCATTATTTAAAAATTTTATTGTCGAAATGTAACTAATAAATAATTAGTAATTGTCAGAAAGTTAGAGAGTCATACCTAATGCCGTTAATAAATGCTCTGCAAAAAACCGACAGGGGGGTGGAAAACACCCCCCCCCCCAGTTAAATTAGGGTTAAGACTAGGCCTGTCCACCGAAGGTCGAATAATCGGTATTCGGTTATCTGATCACTATTCAAATAGCAATGAAGCGAAACGATTATTCGCTGCCAACCGAATAGTCCGAATAGTGCGATTATTCGGATTGAATGACTAGTCGAATAGATCGATTGTTCGGATAGTATGACTATTCGACTGGTTGGAATGCAAAATGATCATTCAAAGAAAACCGAATAGGTTGACATAGCGAATAATCCGAATAGGATGACGTGTACAAAAAGCGAATATTGCGAATAGTGACTGATCGAATAGCCCTCGAATAGATCAAATTGTCTTGTCTAGACATAGGGATAGCGAAACAAATGGCAGTGGCAAGCACATCATTATGTAAAACAATGACGTATTGTAAGCGTGATGCATTTCTCTGCTGGTTATGTCGATTGTATTGCTATTTTTATTTGGCGAAACTGTGCTAAGCATATTTGTAAATGATGTACTACGCAATGTAGCAAGCTTCGTTTAGTTATCTCATAGCACTGCAGCTGAGCCGAGGAGATTCCTTCATAGACCAATACAAGGATTGATATGTGCCATACTACCGACATTTTCAATTTTTCGGAGCTACACCCTTGACATGCCGTAGCCACGCCCCTATTCGCCGAATAACCGAATATTCGGTAAAATTAGCACCGGATATTCGAATAGTTATAATCCTTCATTTGGACAGCCCTAGTTAAGACATATTCGCTGATACATTTTGAATTGCATCCATATTTCTACGAAAGACACTCGTGAGTTTCTCAAATCGACTTTCTAGTTAAACTTCAAGCTGGAAATACTCGCTACAAAAGAAACGGATTTTATTCGTTAAACACGTCAGTTGTTTTTGGATTACGTTTATGGAGTACAAACAAAGTTGGAGACCGGCCATCCATAACTGTTTGAACTTTATCGGATTCGCTTGTGTACTGTTGATGTTGATTTTGACGTATCTCAAATGTTCAGGAGAACATTTTAGAACCGAGAGCAGTATGTAAGAGACCCTAAAATTTAATTGTGTTATTGATGTATAACAACTTTACCCCCGTCGGTAATGAACAATAAGGATTCATGCCTCGAGTCACGTATTGTTGACAGAGATAAAAGAGAGTGGAACTGAACGATAAAGATAGAGCATAATATTCGTGTATTAAAAAGAGTTTGTTTATGTTATGTTGAATCTTGTGAAATTGAATCCTTAGTTTTTATCGCAAACCTGCATCCCTAAACAAAGGCCTTGTGCCTCTGTTTACATTTTTAGCAATTATCTCGTCCACCGTCAATGATCTTAGAAACCAAGTGAACCGAAGCAAAGCACTTTCAGTTCTACGTCCCATCCTAACGACTGTAACAGACTGCACAGCGGCTGATACCATTCTTCTTTGGAGGTAAACGCTTGCTCAAAATACAGATCGTAGCAGACAGTCACTCCTAAGATGATGCATTTACATGACTGATTGTCAATGACAAGAATATCAGGTTTACGATGCGCAAGAAACTTCAGTTCTTCACCATAGTCCGTCATGACTGATTCTGCAAGCTTGTTTGAATGAAACTGGAAACCACCTAAACTTCCTGACATTACCTCAAAGATTTTGTCAGCAATACGATTGTGACTTCTACTATAAGAGTTGTGAAACTCTCCACAGCCATTCATCAGGTGTGCAACACTTTCTGTGTGCTGATGGCAAAAGGGACAAGAAGGGTCATTATCGCGATTCCATATATGTTTTGTGAAGTTTGTTGGAAGTAGACTCAACCTTGCTTTTATTGCAAACTCTTCACGAGAATATCACTCACTCTCCAGTTGTAAAAAATTGAGTGCGAGGATTTTAACTGAACATCAGTCATACAGAGAAAAGGGCCTTGAATTGACAATTACTTTGCTTTTCGCGAATCACGATTAACTTTATGTTTGAACAGTAACTTTTGGAGTGGGGCACCTTCATCAAAAAATTCTCCGTTAATAATCACTCCTGCTTTTCCCTGCCTAAACTCAATGGAAACATCAAGCTTTCTAGCATATCTCAGTAGCTCTGGCCAATCTGATTGACACCCAAAATTGGTATGCTTATTTAGATAACCGTCTTCCCTCATCTCAAACCCAAGAATATTCCTATCATTATAGTTCCAGCAACTTTTCGTTTTTCCATATCTAATTTAAGAGACTGACGAGCACTGTTTTTGAACTGTAACTGGGGTTGGTTCAACATCTTGATGAGAAATGCAACTCTTGTTGACATGTACACATCTGACACACGTTTAGCTCCAATTCCTCCGTGATCACATGGTAAAAAGATGAAAAGTTGTGTTGTGGTATCATATAAATCATACATAGCTCGAACTGCTTTCACCAAGGACTTATCCATGAGTTCCAACTGCTCCTCGGTAAACCTCCTATTATAAAAGTGGCGAAGAATCTTCGCAAGTGCCATATTATTCAAAGCACTAGCCTTCAGAGATAGAGACAATTTACAGCTTATTATTTTCTCTAATAAATCTTTATAACCGTCTAGAACTTCATTCACCTGAACACCATCTTCACTGGAAAGTGAGAGCGCCTTTCCAAGATACTTGTATGACTTATCACGGGGATAAACTTCAATATCATTTGCTTGAATTGACACAGTTGGTTTTTGTCTGTCTTGCCTTTGTACCAGTTGTTAATAGATCTCCTTGCATACAGAACTGCACATTTAATGGTTTTCACTTCTAGACCTGCTAATTCCATAACAACTTGTACAATATCAAACATTTTCTTTATAATTGTAGCGTCATGATTGACAACAACAACATCATCAGCAAAATCTTGCAATGTCAATGGATTTATCCTTGTTTCATCTTCGATACCCTGTCTAATAACAACCTCTCTTACCATTAGTTTACATACTCTATCGTTCACCAATGTGAACAAAAGTGCACTCAAAGGATCACCTGTCTGCGTTCCCTGATTATGTTGAACTCTTTACTCAACTCAAACCCACACATCAAAGAAAACGACGAATAACGGAAAAGGTCTTCGACCAAACAGCAATAATTCAAAGGAATTGTTTACGCCGCGTCGTTTAACCCTAATTTAACCGGGCTTTTTTTGAACTAATATAGCCGGGGGGGTGTTTTCCACCCCCCCCCCCCCCTATAACCCCTTAGACAAATGGGAAATCATTTAAACCTGGCCGGGGCGGAGTTCTAACCATTTTTTNTAGGTACACATTTGAATAGAAATGTAAAACCTGAAAATTGTAAAACATAGAAATGAATATAGCCACCAAGGAATAGCTTTCTTCAGTCAAAATTCATTTACAAAATTACACCTAGCCAAGCACAGGTGGGCCTGTTTATGTTCCCTTGGGCATATACGATTGCTTATTTCGTAATAATTGCGAGAGAGGTGATTCAAAATGCATTTCAATCAAGCAATGAAGATTGCAAAATATCATTTATGTATCAACGCCCAAGGGAATGATTTCGCTGAAGAATAACTGTTATTAGGCAGATGTAATGTGAAATGTTTGTAGAATGAAGAAAGATGTCTCTTTGGGACTAAATGGCACTAAATTCGTGAATCTGATTGTCAAGTTCAGTTTCGAATTTCTATTAAAATGTGTTCCTAAGCACGAGGTTCTTTGCTCGAACTTTGCTATGATTCAGGAGATTCCACAACACAGCATGTTAAAAGCTTAGGCCAAAACCCAAAAGCTCTGGTTTGGAGATGGAGGCAAATTTGGACTTTCAAGATTAATATTCCAAGTATCACTGCACCAATATGAACAAACAAGGTATTTATCTTTAAGTTAACTATCGAGGAGTACTTAAAAAATTATTAGGGATTGATTCGACCTAAATTCTTATCGCTAGCCCCGATAGAATCTGTTACCTTTTTTTTGGGACACCCGATATTTCGTTTGAAACCATCCAAAGGATGTATTTCAGTATCGTAGACCCGCATTTTAGATATTGCTGCTCTGTTTGGGGATGTTCTGGTGATACTACCCTAAAACAATTGCAAAAGCTACAAAATCGGGCAGCTCGTGTTGTTACAAACAGTCCCTTCGATAAAGCATCGCTGCCATTAATATCACAACTAGGATGGTTAACAATCAAAGAAAAAATTGACTTTGAAACAGCTTCTATAGTGTACAAATTGAATGGGTTTGCACCTCCCTATATGCAGTCAATGTTTCACAAATTGTCAGATTCTTGCACTCGGAACCTACGTAATACCAGTACTGATCTCAGGATTCCACTGTGTAAGACCTCAAATGGGCAACGGAGCTTTTCCTATCAAGGAGTTACTGTTTGGAACCAATTGAGCTATGAAGTGAAAACTGCTCCTTCGCTAGCTACTTTCAAAATGAGATTAAAATCGTCCTTGAAAGATCAAAGAGGTTGATCTTTTAAACCAACGTTCAGCACATACATAAGACTTCTGATTCAATTCGTTTTATACATTTTTCTTTTCTTTTTGTATAAGATATTAAAGTTGATTTATATTAGCAATTCATGTATTAGGTTAGTTTGTTTTTAAGCAGGTCACATTGTAAATCAGTTATTTAAATTTTACTGAATGTATTGAACCCTGTTAAAATACATCAAAATGAAAGGGGCTTAGACCTCGGGTCCCCCTGCGCGTAGGAAATGTAACTCAAGCTTGTTTACCTCGTTTTATTTTCTTAGTTTGTTTGCAATAAATTTGCCACTTATTATCATTCAGATAATAATGAAGATGAACCAAGTCTGGTTCGAAACGTTCGGAAAAATATGTTTAAGTCAAATTAATTTTATACAGAGTGCAGAAAAATGCACGGCTCCACGGCTGCCAACCGGAGGAAGGCTTTGCTTGTTAATGTCACATTTGAGGGAGGTTTATTAATTTTTAAACTGTTGGGTTATTTTGGCAACAGCAATTGGTTTGTATTTTAGGGTTATAAACAACACGAGGATTTCAAAAAATCTGGTTATTTTGACTTGACAAAACGAGGAAGATTTAACAAACGAAATTAGCATCCGGAGGAAGGTTTGACCTTTTTCTGGACTCTGATTTGATCTTGGATTGTCTTGATTATGTCGTTAACTTGATTATGTCGCATTACTGGATTCGGAAAAATATAATCCAAGCAATAAAGTACGTTCTTATTTCAGTGCATTCTGCTGAGCCAAATGCTGATATGACATATGACCAATATGTTTCTGTTAATGGAAGTAATTCTAACTTACTTCCAATTACTTGTGGTGTACCACAAGGTTCTGTACTGGGTCCATTACTCTTCCTTCTCTATATCAATGATCTACCAAATGCTTCTAAGAAACTTAATTTTTATTTCTTTGCTGATGATACAAACAACTACTATGAATCCAAAGATTTATCTGATTTGAGTAAAATTGTCAATAAAGAACTGAGATTAGTAAAGAAATGGCTTGATGCGAATAGATTATCATTAAACATTGATAAGACAAACTATATGATCTTTCATTCGTCATCTGTCAAAGTTCCTTCTGATTCTGATATAAAAATAGGGAAGAAACATATCAAAAGAGTTAAGTTTGTTAAGTTCTTAGGTCTCCTCCTGGATGAGCATCTTAGCTGGAAACACCATCTCAGTGAACTCTCTAAGAAATTAGCTAAAACATGTGGAATGTTTTTCAAAATTAGGTACTTACTTCCATTAGATGTTTTACTTTGGTTGTACAATGCTTTGTTCCTGTCCTTCTTACATTATGGTCTTATTGTTTGGGGTCAAACATATGCATCATACATTGATCCAATTTTCAAATTACAGAAAAAAGCAGTCAGAGCTATCTCATTTCAGCCTCGCATGTCTCCCTCTCTTCCAATCTTCAATGATTTTAAACTTCTGAAACTTCCTGAGATCTTTGAACTCCGACTCTTAACTTTTGTTTTTGATTCTGTTAACAAAACTTCACCTAGTTGTTTTCATGACTTTTTCCTATTTTTTTCATCTGTCCATCAATACTCCATAAGACAAGCCAGTCAAGGAGATTTATATATGTCCCGGAAAAACAGTCTTCAATATGGTCTAAAGTCAATTCGATACCTTGGTGCTAAACTTTGGAATGCATTACCAGTGGAGCTCCGAAATTCTCCATCAAAAATTTCATTCAAATCAAAACTGAAAATTTACTTGTTAAAAAAGGTCAACCAATAAATCTACACTGCATTTGAAAAGAAAATGCATATATAATTATTTAAATTAATCTAAATTCACTTGATAATATCTTAGGATAGGGGGAGCTCTCTCCTCGATTAGTTTACCTATTGAGAGAACTCCTCCTTTAAGTAATTCCCTTCATGCAATTTATTTATCTCCCCCTTTGTATTTGTATATTGTATTAATTTTCTGTATTATTGTATTGATTTTCTGTAACTTTATCTTTGTAGTTTTGTTATTTGTTTGTATAGTTAGTAGTTGGGATTATAAATTGTATGTATGAAATTTAAAATATATGAAATTGAAACTGAAATTTCTGTGGATATGAAAAGGTCATCACCTGACACATACCTGCTAATAGTAGATCATGACCATGTCAAAAATCAAGTCAAAGCCTTTCTGTTTGAAAGCAATTACTAAAATTGATTACAGCACTATAAATGGCCTGCTGCATGCATCTATTCAAAATGCAAGGTCACCAAGAATCTAAGTCCAGCAAAGCTCGATACTAGAACTTTATTGTGGCTTCTAAATCTCGAACAGCAGCTGCAGTCCAATAAACCATCGCCTGGAAGTATTCCTTCCTCACCCTGAGTGTCCAACAAAGCTTTGATTCTGTCCTCGACACTCCATACCACAGTATTTTTTTTATATAATCCAATAAAAAGTTACAATACATATTACTAACTACACTACTTACAAAATACTATGCGATACTACTAGAACGATACCCCGGGGAGCAATAAGCTGGGATTACCCCACGGCCATTACATAGAGGTGAAAAAAAAAAGAAAAACAGATATAAACTACTAAAGTCTGTCTCAAATTAGATGTCACGTGAAAATGTCCGCGAAGAAAACAATTGAAGTGTGGCATCCATCTTGTTGCTCCTAGGTGCTTCAAGTATGCAAATTCTCGGTCATACATCGAATAGGCATTGTCAGTCATTGTCTGGTTACAATAACATATTGTTATTTTACAATGACCTATAGTTAAATTTACAATTGAGGACAAAAGAAGAAAGACCAATTGGATGATTGGATGCTTGCCTTATATATAGATGTATGAATTTTCCACCCTGATATTCTGTCCAGGTTCTTACTCAAAGATTTTGGCTTGCAGAAAAAAGAAAAAAGTTGTTGATGATGGTGTAACCCTGTCGGGAACAGGATTTTCTGAGCATCCTCTGGTCCGGGCATTAGCCCCCTCGGAACTCCAAATTGACAAGGGAAAGAAGAAAGAAAATTAGCTGTCTGATGTAATTTGATGTGAAAAGTCCCTATATATAATATATTTTACTCTAGTTGTTGTATATTAGATGATGCCATCATTTGTCGCTGTTTTGGGAAGAAATAGTACGCATACAGATTTGACTGTAAAATCTCACCCAAGAGAAATACCATGCTTAATTTTACATTTTCTTTGACAGATCAAATACAAAATTCTCATGGAAACAAAAACTCTTTGAAAAAATAATGAACTTTTTAAAACTGTTTTGGGTATATTAAGCTCTTTGCTTAAAATATCCTTCCTCGTCAAATCGAAGAAAAGTTGGCTATTTTTCTCGTAATACCTACATAATAAGCTGCCTTTTTATATCAAATATTCGTCTTAGATTTATCTCCAATCGTTTTACAAAATAATTTTACTGAACGACCTACTGTAGAAGAATGTTAAAGCCCAGACAAACTTTCCCCTGGAACTGTTATTTTGCTTTTCTGGTCCATTAAATGAACCTGAGCAGAAAGTTTGGTCTTTTAAAAATTAAATAACGTTTATTTTAAAGTCATTGAAGTGATAATTCTGTTTTCTGTATATTGTTCTGCTAAGTGGGATAATTTTGGCCTAGTGGGAATTCAGCCGTAACTCAAATTCAACGAAGCCTTGCAAAAACTTAAAATTTCACACTTATATTCATCCTGCCAAGTTGCTTTGTGTCTAAAATATGAAAAGGGAATTGCTTTTACTGCAATTTCTGTCTTGTATCCAGTAAATGGGTACAAACAAACTGTAAAAGTTTTTATTTGATCATTACTTTCAAATTCAATAACGGCCCTCCAAGTCAAAACGATGGATCAATGCATAAGGATAGCAGTTTTATTTTCGTCACGGGAACAGTGGCGAAGCTAGCGGTCATGCTGGTCATGCTTAGTATGGAGTACGAAGATTCATTTGAAGTTCTTCCTGAGGAAGACATTGTCTCCCAGCTGTTGAGGAAGTCTTTTGAAGCAAGAAATGTCAGTGAGCAGCAAGCCTGATACCTGTGCGAAGAAGGATTGGCTCTGTGGCGGACTTATATGTAAGCAATGACTTCTCTGTTAGCCATGTTCTATACTTGCAACTTAGGCCCTAAACTGGTTGCCTAAAAAATTGGCAGAAAACAAGTAGCACATGTTCTCAGATGCTAGGATTCGTCTCTAACTTTTCTCGAGGTATATGAAATTTGGACAATGTTTGATGCAAATAGGAGGGTGACTATTTGAAGAATGACAGAGTGAAGAAAGAAGATGTGAAGTGCAAACAACAACCATTATTTTAAAAACTGACTGCAATTAATCAACTGTGGCCTAAGTAAAATGGGGCTGGCTGATAATCCCCTATTTGTTATCAATTGTCATATTTTAAGTTATATATGTTTTATCTTTCACAACTTTCCTGTATGACATATATAATATATATGTTATACAGGTATGTAATATATATATAACTATAAAGCAACAAACATTAGAATATTTTAATTTTTCAGGTCAACATCCAAGAGAGCCAAGAGATCTTTCCTGTTTGCTTTCGTAACGTTATTGATCAAAGGAATTTCCAAGAAAGAGAACTCCCAGTTTAATCTGTTGGTGCAAATGCCATGAAAATGATGTCTTTGTTGACTGTCCTGATTTCTGGTATAAAACAATTTTCAACAGAACTTTCCTGATTGTGCAGTATTATCGTAATTTGACATAATCTGAGTTATTTGCTGAAAGAACATTAAAATAAAGATTACCTGTTTGTGTATCTTTATGATATATTTTGTTGCTGGAAAAAAACTTTCTCTCATAAAAGAACACCTTTTTGTAAGGTCTGGTGTAATGCACTTCTAATGTTGAGAAATGCTATGAAACAGCATGAACGAAGTCTTTCATTGAGACAAAACTCTCTGCCAACTTTCCAACTATAACGTCTTTGTAGCCGAGTTACAGGTAGAGTTAGAACGATCCTAATTAGTAGCCATCTTAGTTTCTACAGCATGCGGTTCACGTCACGTGACATACCTAAATAGATACGTTGATTGATACATACGTCACTACACTACATCACCCCCTTAAACAAAGTTCTGTTCATCAAACTGAAATATACAAACTAAACTTGAAACTGTTTTTAAAACGAATAAGAGTCATTTGTCTCAACATAACAATTGGTTAAGAATAAAAAGAAATAAATTTGTCACTTACATTTCCATGATGACTTACTGTCCAGTTTGAAATGTCACACCCTTGTTTCTTGATAGTAGTCTGGTCGAGCAGTGATCCTTCTGGGATATCTTCTTTCTCGATCATTCATCTCGTCGTCTTCTTCTTCTGTTTGCTCCACATGAAATCTATTATCAATGACGTCATCTTCATTGTTATCATCATCATCTTCCTGATCTTCTGATTGAATCAAACTGTCCTTTATTCTTACCCTTTTAAAGAACGATGCATTCCTTGTAATACTTTTTCCATCTCTACTTGCAGTGATCATACTTCCATTTCTTTGTGTGATTGTGTATGGTTTTGGATCATATGGAGACATTGCCTTGTTTCTTTGTCTTTGCTTTACAATAACTCTATACCCTCTTTTAAATTTGATTNTTCTTTGTCTTTGCATTACAATAACTCTATTACCCTCTTTTAAATTTGATTCTGAAGCATGATTCTTTCTATCTGCATATTCTTTCATCTTTCTCTTCTTCATTGCATCTCTATCTTTTAAATCTTTGTTGACTTGTGTATTGTGTGCTCTGGTAATTTTGTTCTAATATTTCTACCCATTAAGAGCTTGGCAGGGGGAACCCCTGTGGTGGCATGGGGAGAGGCTCTGTAATTTCTTACATAAGTGAACACCTCTCGCTGCCAATTTTTGCCTTCAATATGAGCTGCTTGGATAACTTTGTTCAAGTTTCTCATAAATCTTTCACACTCTCCAATTGCTCTTGGCCATTCTGGTGTAATTCTCTTATATGTGTATCCACTTTGTTTTGCAAATTCTTTCATTTTTGAGCCATTGAAAGGAGGCCCATTGTCAGACTCAATTGTGACTCAATTGTGAAAAATCTTTTCTAACTTTGGTATAACATATTTCTCACTAGTAGAAGGTACAATTTCAATTTCTGGATATCTGGAAAATTCATCCATACACACCAAGATATACTTGTGATTCTATATAGATATACAGGGAGCCAAACTTTTTCTCTTACTAGACCTTTTGTCTTGTCTTAACTATACCCAAGTGTCCTTCATGTGCTATGTCTACAGCCTTCTCTCTAAGAACGTTTGGCATCACAATTCTAGTTCCTCTTAGAACTATACCATCGTTTGTAACCGAGAGTTCTTTCTCTACTTGTTTAAATGCTTGTAAATCACTGATACAGTAGTTTCCTTGAAATGTCTCTTTGTTTTGATTTAGTATGGACCATTGTCCACTGTGCAAACATTCTTTTAGCTTCTGCATAGTTGGATCTTTGTTGGTTTCATCTCTGACTTCATCTCTTGTCATTGCTTTTGGAATTGCATTGAATGCAATAAAATTAACATATTCTTCAGCAATTGATTTAGATTTTGCAAGCTGTATTGGGTGTCTGGAAAGATAGTTTGCTGGATTATTAGATCCTGGCTTGTAGCAAACAGTGAAGTCATACTCTTGGAGTCTCATTGTCCATCTTTCTAGCCTAGCTTGTGATCGACTACCTGGGTTATTAAACAAGAATTATAGTGGTTTATGATCAGTGACTAACGTGAAACTTTTGCCATAAATATATAAATAAAACCTTTAACAAGCCCATACAAAGGCAAGGGTTTCTTTTTCAATTTGGCTATACCGCTGCTCAACATCTGTCAGGGCTCTGCTAACATACACAATTGCTGAAATCTTCTCTGTGCCATCTGTTAGCTTTTCCTTTTGACATAATAAAGCACCTAGTCCTACAGGACTGGCATCTGCAATGATCTCTGTAGCTTTGCAAGGGTCAAAATATGACATGACATGACTGCTCATAATGGCTTCTTTAACCTTAATAAAGGAGCTCTGTTGATCATCTGCCCATGTCCATTCGACATCTTTCTTTGTTAATTGTCTAAGAGGCTCTGTTAGTGNAATTTGGCTATACCGCTGCTCAACATCTGTCAGGGCTCTGCTAACATACACAATTGCTGAAATCTTCTCTGTGCCATCTGTTAGCTTTTCCTTTTGACATAATAAAGCACCTAGTCCTACAGGACTGGCATCTGCAATGATCTCTGTAGCTTTGCAAGGGTCAAAATATGACATGACATGACTGCTCATAATGGCTTCTTTAACCTTAATAAAGGAGCTCTGTTGATCATCTGCCCATGTCCATTCGACATCTTTCTTTGTTAATTGTCTAAGAGGCTCTGTTAGTGTGGAATAATTTGGAATAAAGCGTGATAGGTAGTTTGTCATACCTAGAAAGCTTCTGACTGCCTGAACATTCTCTGGTTGAGGTGCATTCTGAATTGCTTTTATCTTTTACTGGCTTGGTGCAAGTCCATCCTGATTAAAATGGTACCCAAAGAAATCAAGGTATTTCTTGTTAAATGCACACTTGCTCAAATTTGCTCTCAAATTATTTTCATGAACATGTCTAAGACCTTTCGTAGGGCTGCATTATGACTTTCTTGATCTTTTCCAAAAATTAGAATGTCATCACTTATGTTCAGTGTTCCTGGTATTCCTTCAAGACACTGCTGTATTTCATGCTGAAAAATTTCTGAGCTGGAGGATAAACCAAAAATTAGTCTTTTATAACGAGAAAGTCCTTTGTGAGTGGCGAATGTGGTCAGATGACGGATGTCTTCATCAAGTTCAAGCTGATGATAGCCTGATGTAAGATAAACTTTTGAAAGCACTGCTGCTCCATTGAGCTTTTCAACTATTTCTTCAACGGTTGGGGAAGGGTGTCTTACCCTCTCTACAGCTTTGTTCACTTTTCGGATATCTACACAAATCTGCAGTTCTTGTGGATTTTTGGGCTTAGGAAAAACAACCAGGGAACTAACCCATGGGGTACTAACATGATCTGGTACTCTTTCAATTATGTGTTGCTCCTCAAGCTCTCCGAGCTTCTTTGACAATGATTTTCGAATATGGAATGGAATTCTCCTGGCTGATTGTGCCACTGGTGGAACAGTGTTATCAACAGTAATCTTGACTTTTACTCCTTTTTGCTTCCCAATGCCCTTAAAGACAACTTCATAATCATTGACAACTTGTGGAAAATCTTTGACATTCCTTTGACATTCCTCATGATTGATAGATTTCTGTTCTTTGATTGCATCAACTTTCAATATAATAAGCCCTAAATCACTAGCTGTATCATAGCTAAGTAGACATCCACTTGAGCCTTGTACAACATAAATTGTTGCTGTGGCATATCTGCTTCTTGTCTCAACCATAGCTGTAAATTTTCCGTCAACTGGAAGACTGTATGCATTTCCATAAGCATGAATTTTAGTAGAAGATTTTTTAAGATTAGCGCTTGCACCTGAATCGATGTGCATGCTAATCTTGGATTTTCCAATATTGATGGTTGCTTCTGGTTTCGGTCTCACATTGGATTGGTCTTGTCTTATAACTGTGTAAACAAATTCATCATCAGAGCTAGAGTAAACTGCATTCACTTTTGAGCTTGCTATCTGATGAACTTTGGATTCATTGTAATCACTCTTTGGTTTTCCTCTGCAGACTTTACTAAAATGATCATATTTCTCACCATTATGGCATTTCTTTCCCTTGGCAGGGCACATTCTGCCTCCTGAATGGGGGTATGACCCTCCACAGTTGTAGCATGATTTTGTGGGCTTTTCATGTTCTTTCCTTGGATACAGGGCTCTTTTCACAATTTTATTGACTGACTCTGTGGTGTTACTTTCAATTTCAGTTGCTTGCCTATTTGACGATTCCATGGCTCTTCCAAGATCCAGAATATCAAACAATTTCATTGTAGGCTCTCTTAAAATTCTTCTCCTTAGGTTTCCTGATGAACAACCTTGAATTATTTGGGTTATGATTTCTGAATCTGCCTCTGGAAACTGGAATGTCAGTGATAAATTCCTGTGAATGAAAGGCATCTAAGGTTTCTGCAGAATCCTGCTTGGTCTGCCTAAACATGTAACGTTCATACTCCTTGTTCTGTTTTGGTGCAAAATAACCAGTAAGTTTCTCGACCGCTTTTTTATAATCTTTGGGCTCTCCAGTGTCCGGGAGTGTTCTGAATATTCTGTAAACCCCTTCACCTGCATAATGTAATAGCATGGCTCACTTCCTAGTGTCGTCTTTGATATCTAACGCCAGCATAAAGTTCGGAAATCGTTCAATGCATTCCTGCTATCGTAAATTCAGGCCATGTTGATCTCCTTCCACATCAAAAGCAGGAAAAGCAGGCAAAGCATGTGCCATCGTTGTAAAAGTGATTGGTAACGTGAAAATTATAATCGTTGTGTATCCTCGTCGCCAGATATAACGTCTTTGTAGCCGAGTTACAGGTCGAATTCGAACGAGCCTAATTAGTAGCCATCTTAGTTTCTACAGCATGCAGTTCACGTCACGTGACATACCTAAATAGATACGTTGATACATACGTCACTACACTACACCAACTAAGATAACTGCACAAAATGTAACAAATTTGACATGTGATGCCTGCAAGATCTATCAATAAACATAACATTTTTCATATAAAGTGCCAGGCTTACATGTATATATATTTTTAATTTAAGAAACTATTTTATAAAAAGCTACTAATGGGATGGCCAAGAATTCAAAAACTCTGCTGCTACCTTTCAGAATCACAAAGAAACTTTAAAATCCCAAGGTGACAATAATGATAAGAATTGAATCAATAGCAATCATAGAAACAAATATAGTTCTTGAACTCTAACTACAAACAAGAAACAAAATCAGCCTAGCCTAATTTTCTTCTGAAATAAAAAGATGGTCAAAACTTTGTGAAAATATGAATTTGCCTTCTTTTTCAGGTATATATTTAATCCCTCTAGCAATGCGCGCAACCCTATTTCTATTCACAAGAGGGCGTTTTCCAGCAAAAGAAAGGGTGTGGCCCAAAAACTTTTCCGCTGGTCGGGAAAAGTGGGCCTATTTTAGTTGCCTGAAAAGATAATTTTTTAAAAATATGTAACTGTGTTTATCAGAGCTGAGATTTTTTAGGAAGAAACAAGAATAATGAAATAATTGAATGTCAATTAAACGAAAAGCTTGAAAGTATTTGTACTTTACTGTTGTTTTACTAGCGTTGTATTTTTAGATTAAAATGATTATATCGGGTGATTCAGAAAAACGCACGCCATTTGACATGTTGCCGTTCCCCAAATATCAAAGCTATGATATATGTTAATAGTTTACTGAATAGACGACTTGTTCAATAATTTTATAATTGTTCCTGGCTGAAATCATTCACTTCGTTCCGATCTTATAACGAATTTTCTTGAGAAGGTCCTTTCGAAAAACCTTGAAAACGGCCTAAAATCATGATCAAATTTCCCTAACATTTCTGCCTTGCAACGATCCCTTTTACGATCTTTCTTGCGAGAATGAAAGATCCCCATTAGTGTAACAATTTTATTCAAATGGATTCCATCCCCTCAAGAGGATAATATATGGTAAAAAAGGCAGGTGTCATTGCTGTGGGGCAGGAAAACCGACGACATTTTGGTAGTCATTTTCTCTCGATTGTGCAGGTTTTTGAAAGGTGCTTCCTGCAGAAAATCTCACAAAGCCACGGGAAGAAATGACCGATTAAATCCGGGTAAATTTCTAAACCAAATTGAACATATCGGCTATCAAACATAACAATTTTCAATATTATTGCTATGATATTCAGGGAGCAGTATTTTTTCCAACGCCGTGCGATTTTTTACTCACCCGGTATGTATGACGTTATCACTCATATATAAGTATTAATATGATTTAAAGTGTAAATGAATCGAAACTATTTTTGTACTAATCTGACGTAAAGAAATACCAAGATTTCGAAAATGCAATCGAAAAATTAAAATTATTTGAAGAAACACCCATTTTGGGGGTACAAAAGTCATCGAGAAGCGGCGCGGAGTCTGGGGCGAAAGGCGTTTACAAATGGTTTACAAATTGTAAACAAACAGATTCATTCGAAGCAAGATCAGTACGCAGTTCACCAAAATGGAAGCACGAAGTAAGCGAATAGCCCGAACAAAATGTCTGATAGCAGCGAAGATAACTCTATGACAGCACAGTCATCATCCAGTGCGGTAGAAGAGTTAATCGGAGCATATGGTGGGCAATATTTTGCCCTATCAGCACGAACTATTAGCGACTTCTTCCGAGGAGTCGAGGAGTCTGATGAAAAATGATGGCGGGGAGAGGGTCGAACCTGAAGACGAACCTGAAGACGTATGACCTTCTCAGTTTCGAGACAAATACAACGGAGTCGTTGCAGTCGACCAGTGGTGAGTTTCAATCATTTTCTTATCTATTTACCTTGCTCGTTTAACATTCATTTTGAGATTTCCAAATCAGCAGTCCTCCATTTCCGCCCTGAATAGTGTAGTTAGTGTAGGCCACTGTTGGTATTGGGTGGGCTGTGTGAAGAATGGCCTACCTAGCAAGACGGGAATGATGATAGCTTCTGTTTCTTATCTGCTAGGTGCCAGTGTGGCAAATGCAGCACTGGGTTATTGGCTTCTGCAAGGGAATGCCGTTGTTGTAGAGAAGTTCGTAACGGTGTGTATATGGCAAAGTAACATTTGCTAACATTTGAAGGGATGCAAGTAGGCCCGCTGCTCAAAAGTGAAGAAACGGAAAGTCGTACCGTCGACCATCCTCGTCCAGGTGTACCTCCAGAGGAGCAAGTATTTTTTCACAATATATTAAAAACAATAATCCATCACTCCCTGATGAATTAGGAATTCATTTATATCTATTTTATCCCTCTCAATGGAGCACTAGTAATCATATTTTATCCCTCCCAATGGAGCACTATTAATCATATAATTTTTCTATCATGGATCAAATTGAAAAAGATACTTCAAAAAGGCAACTAATAAAACATATCACAAACTGCTGGTCATTCTTTTTTGTCAACACCACAGTCACAATATGATATTCAAAGTGATTGTGGAAACTGCCTGTCTACATTCAATTTTTATAAGAAACTTAGGCCCGGGGAGTGTTTGGGTCCAGGGTAGGTAGTTTTTTTAAATTTTAGGACACTTTTGCTACCACTTCTTGTGTTTCTTGCATTGTTAATGCCCTAAGTGTAGAGTTCATTTATTTTTGTTGGAAGGGCTACCAAATTACCAAATTACTTAGGAAGATCTTAAAACAAATAATAACATAATTGATACTCAAAACAATGTCAAAACATTTTCTATTACTATACAGAGTCAACATTTTTTAGTGATCTAGGAATATTCGAGGGAAAATTAAAGCTGCAAAGTACAAAAGTTTCTTAGGTTTTTCAATCCGTAGCATGGTTTCTTAACTTTCAAAAAATTGAGTCTTGAGTTTCTTAATAAGCAGTTTCTTATAAAAAACGAGTTTATTGCTTACTGTATCTTGAATTGTATTTGTTCTGCTCTTGTAGGTTCGTGCTGTTGCTTACAGTGGCTTATACAGTGTAGTTTTGGCTACCTAGGTTGGGGTAACGCGAGCCAACTTACTGCCTGCATCTACAACCAGATTGGAAGCACATTTCCCTCTGCTCAGGCTACAGGTTGTAAAGATTCTGCAGAAAGACCACAAGACTGGTAGACAGTACTTTGTATGCAATGTAAATAGTTGAGAATAGGCACTCTAGACTTTACTACAAAGATTTTTGTTGATTTTTTTTGCTACGTTTTTACCAAGTAGAAACAAGATTCAAATGATCAATTTTGGCAAATGCCATACGTTTATCTTCCTCTGTAGTTTTTCTTCTGGATCTCTTGGAAGACCAACTATCCTAGGCACAGCTTCATGAAGAAGGAAACGTTTTGTTTTTGGGTATCGAAATCAACTATTTCTGACACCAAAGCTCTAGCTCTCGAGTAGGACACTGCATCAACATGCTTCTAGCGTAAGTAAGGCCCGCTCGAGCCCGCTGCTGTAGCTGGCTAGATCAAAAGTTGTTTTATGTCTTCGTACAAATTGTGTCCAGTCTGCCAGTCTGCAAACTGCCGTGCATCGACACACCAGGCGTTGTAATTGGAACAAGGAATTCTATTTGGCAGACCAACAACACAGTACTGCGACTAGAACCGTATCGCGCTGCTCTTCCCTGTTGTATGCTGTTAAACTTGTTTACCTCGACCTGGGCCTAAATTCACTTGCAAACACAGCGTCTAAACAAGCAGCGCTTTTGGCTTTGCCTCTATATTGACTCTCATTTTGCAGACGATGTTATGTTTGCGTTTACACTGTAAATTACAGTATTTCACAATGATTAATTAATGGATTAACATGTCATTGCAAAGCCATAATGGCTTGCATAACTTGTGATAAACACAACAACGAAAGTAACGAACCTTGTTTAATCCCCTTTGAGAAGAAAATTGCTTTCGACATGTTATTTAGAGCGGCAAATAAATGAAATATCTGATGGATGGAAATTGCGATCTTTCATGATTCCCTCATGATTCACTCATGTGCGTCGGCATGTTTCACAACCCAGTTTCTTTCGTTGGAGCTTCTTCGAATTGCAAGGGTTCATTACGCAGTCTGTACGTCACTTGCTTCCTTCGTTCATCTGTGTAAACCACCTGACGTCACAGAGGTCTGGTACCAAGCGTCCTGACCGCGCTCAATCGCAGCCATGATTTGAATGAAAATTCGCTTTTCGATGCTCGTTTTCAAGAAAACTACGAGGAATATGAAGCTGAAACCAAGAAAAATGAAATCTACGATATCGATTTGCTCGAAATGTATGAAAAAAAATTTCGATTCATTTACACTTTAA
>REGM01000280.1:10242-26692 GCA_004194415.1 Aurelia aurita | reverse complement strand
GCAAATAAATGAAATATCTGATGGATGGAAATTGCGATCTTTCATGATTCCCTCATGATTCACTCATGTGCGTCGGCATGTTTCACAACCCAGTTTCTTTCGTTGGAGCTTCTTCGAATTGCAAGGGTTCATTACGCAGTCTGTACGTCACTTGCTTCCTTCGTTCATCTGTGTAAACCACCTGACGTCACAGAGGTCTGGTACCAAGCGTCCTGACCGCGCTCAATCGCAGCCATGATTTGAATGAAAATTCGCTTTTCGATGCTCGTTTTCAAGAAAACTACGAGGAATATGAAGCTGAAACCAAGAAAAATGAAATCTACGATATCGATTTGTTCGACATGCATGAAAAAAAATTTCGATTCCTTTACACTTTAAGGGCGGGCCATAAAATTAACCCCCAACACAAAAATATTTCTGAAAAATTTTCTGAATGCAAGATTTGCATAAAATTTATATGGCACTAAGTAAAATTTCAAAATGCCTCTCGTTGCCACAAAAATTTGCAAAAACGTTATTTGCACAGAAATTATTCAATAGTCAAAAAAAGGTTTCTGTGGGTTATTCTTGAAGATAAGTGATTCTGTTACAGTGGTTTTCGAGACCATCGTTTTGAAAACCTCATCTCTCTGTAAATGTAGAAGATAATGAACTGGTTTTCACTCAATAGGTGTATTTTATGTTGTACTTAGCGTCATATAAATTTTATAGAATTCTTGATTTCAGAAAGTTATTAAGAAATGTTTTTGTCCTGGGGTTGCTTTTCTTTGCCCACGCATTGTATAAATTTTCTAAAACTAGCAGAACAGACTTTTCTCTGTTTTCGCATATCAAAAGGTCATCGATCAAGGGGCTTGATCATGCTGCACAAAGTTTCTGTTTCCTGCGCACTAAATGGCTGCTCGCTTCTTTGACAAAATCAGTAAATTTCAATTTTGTTAATGATCTTACAATTTCCCTCTTATTATAAGAAATATACGAAACAACTTATTTTAACTATCGTGATTATTATATTTCTATTAAAATCGATTATTACATTACTAGAGACTTACAGGGAACTTGTCTGAATCTTAGTTCCTTAGAACTAATCTGAAAATCGTTCTCAATGCTTCATTTTTGTTAATTGATGAGCATCCATCTTTTTCTAGAATTTTGAACTTCAAAATTTCCGGTCTTACTGATCAAACATTCCTCATTACTTCTAAGGGCCGTTATTTGCGCTTGAAGTATATCGTTGCAAAATTTCTTCTTTTACAGATTGTCGTTAACCGTGTTTTGCCCAATGGATCTTCATAACTTTCCCTTTGACGAGCAAACTTGTACCTTGCCGACAAGATTTTGTAAGTATTTTTATATCCAGTTGCCCATTTTTGTATCGTTCTATTAATTTGCTTTGAATTAAATATTGCTATCAGTTATGACAGTGAAAAATGTATACTGTTCAGTCGGATTGCTGTGAAAACGAGGATAATAGACCAAATTTTGTTGATTTCAAAAGGCAAGTTTTGAAATAGCATCTGCTCCATTAGTTTGCTCGCTTAGGACAAACAAAGCAATTTATATGGAAGATTAATCAAGACTCGTTTTTATTGACGCTGTCGCCGTGCGTCTTCCTCAGGATAAAACGGAAGCCTTATCTTAACAGCGTCAACAAAAACGTCAAACTTGTGAAATCAGCTTGAAAAGCTCCATCTCTAAAACGCGCAAACTTTGCTGCCTTAGGACGGATTTATTATGGTAGGCTACAGTCAACTGCAAAAGCTAGAAAATCTTCCTAAAAATCGCTGGAGATAAAATCATTGCAGACACCTGAAACTAGAGCAGATTTTGCAACTATATCATTAGTTGCTTTTGATTGATACGCCATTTGAAAGAGATAGCGATCGAAGACAAATGGAATTCTCTCAAGCAACAAATCAAAACCGGTTGTGCTAAACACCGGAATCACCCAGAACCAGCCAGAATCACCCAGAACCAGCCAGAATCACCCAGAACCAGCCAGAACCAGCCAGAATCAGCTAGAACCAGCCAGAATCACCCAGAACCAGCCAGAATCATCTAACAACAATAGCAGCCTTATCACAATTAAGAACACGTGTACTGTGTGGCTGATCTTCAGGGATGCAAGCTTGCAACTATGCCCTCTCGTTAAACACAATAATAGGTAGAATAACAATATTAATAACAATAATAATAATAGGCTAAATAATAGGCCTATAGGAAACATTATGGAATGAATGAAAATAACATAGGCCTACCTGTTGCACATTCGGAACATCCATGTTTGCTTGTAGCAAGGTTATTAATGATTTCTCAGGTAATTCTTTATTTGCTTTGTGTGATTTCATTTCTGATCTTCTATGTGCTGTGTCCGCCATTATCATCACCTCGTGGTTGAAATGTGGTTGTTGTTTAGACTTACTACATCGTCACACCAGGTTGAGTTGCAGCAGCAACAAAGTATGCCGATGTAGTAAGTCTAAACAGGTCCAAGCAACAACCACATTTCGACCACGAGGTGATGATAATGGCGGACGCAGTTCCACATAGAAGATCAGAAATTAAATTAACAAAGCAAATTAAGAAGACAATTACCTGAGAAATCATTAATAACCTTGCTACAAGCAAACATGGATGTTCCGAATGTGCAACAGGTAGGCCTATGTTATTTTCATTCCTTCCATAGTGCTTCCTATAGGCCTATTGTGTTTACATACATATACAGAGAGGGCGAGGGCATAGTCGAAGCTTGCATCCCTGAAGATCAGCCACACAATGCCACGTGCTCTTAATTGTGATAAGGCTGCTGTTGTTGTTAGGTGATTCAGGCTGGTTCTGGGTGATTCTGGCTGGTTCTGGGTGACTCTGGGTGATTCTGGGTGGTTCCGGTGTTTAGCACAACCGAATCAAAACAAACGAAGCCGCATGATCTTTCCAGAAACCAGTATGTTTAGCAATCTTAATTTTTAAACTAATTCTCAACAGTTAACTTGAAGATAGATACCTTTTTGTTGATATTGGTGCTTTGAGAGTTAAAATATTTATTTTGCAACTTCACATTTTCCTTCACCTCCAAATCAGAGCTTTTGGATTTTGGCCTAAACTTCAAACATTCTGTTTAGGGGAAGCTACCCAACCATATACATAGCGTAGTAGTTTTGAACAAGGACCCCGAGCTTAGGCACACATTTGAATAGAAATTTTAAAACTGGAAATTGACAAACATATCAATGAATGTAGTCACCAAGGAATTTCTTTCTTCAGTCAAAAATCACTGAGATAAAAACAATTCAAGCACGAGAGAGTATTTTTAAAGATCTTATCATTGGACATTTCTTCCCTTGGGTATATACGATTGCTTTTTTTGTTATATTTCCGCAAGAGATGCTACAAAATGTATTCATTCAAGCAATGAAGACTGCAAGATGCAATTTATGTATTCACGACGAAGGGAATTATTTCACTGGTGAAAAACTTTCATTGGACAGATGCACTTTGAGCTTTTGGTAGAATGAAGAAAGATGTCTCTTAGGGACTAAATTCGTGATCCGATTGTCAAGTTCAGCTTCGGATTTGTATTCAAATGTTGCTCTAAGCATCAAGCTTCTTGCTCGTACTTCACTATAATTTAGGAGATTCCACAACACAGTGTCTTAGCAGCTTAGACCAAAAACCAAAAGCTCTGGTTTGGAGGTGGAGGAACATTTGGGCATTCAAGATAAATATTTCAGCTCTCAATGCACCAATATCATCAAACAAGGTATTCATCTTCAAACTAACAATCGAGGATTAATTTAGAAATTATTTCCGATTGATGCCAGCTAAATTCTCATCGCTACGCCTGATCAAATATTTTATCATTTTTCTGAGACACTGGGTATAACAGAAGAAATTAGTTTATATCGAAAGAAAGGAATACATCTAAACATCTGCCTCTATGATTTTATGTATCGTATTCAGAGGCTGAGCATTATGTGTTTGGTTGCTCAATTCACACTTGACGTTCAAATGGAATTGGCCTTAACAATGAAGCAGGGTGAAGTATTGCCAAGAGCATTAAAAATCAGATCTTTCAATAGAGCACGAGGAAGCACCTAAATCATCCGATTTCACGCTAATTTGCCAATGACATCGCCGTAAACCGATCACATGAACGAAAATAACCTTTTTGAGACAAATTTTCGAGTACCTTTACGAAAATCAAAATAGAAAAAACTAATAAAGATACAGAGCTACTTTTACCACGAATCGACTCTACAGTCCTCACTCCATATTGTTCTTCTTCATGTTGTTAAAATCTCATCAGGGATCGGCTTTACAATGAATTTCATCCCTTCGAATATTGGCCTATGTTAAAATATTTATCGGGAACGCTACAAATAAGATATAGCTTGCAGATTCTCATATACGTGAATTATGTCAAGAAATATCATAATAATATTTGTTTTGGTAAGATTTTAAAATCCTTGACGAGTCGTAGCTATTTGCTACCTTTATCCGCAGCAGAATCCCAATAATCGGCATTAAATCCATTTCTTTTGCTGTACTCAGCGGATCTATTCACTAATATTCATTCATTCATTCATTTTTATTTATTTAGGCACGGTAGCCCCGTCAGTCCATCAGAACTGCTTTTAAGGGGGCCGTGGCAAAAACATCTACAAATTAAAAAGATGCTACATAATAGTGACGAAATAAGTATTTTCAATAATGTTCATTTTTGAATCTTTTCTTAAAGGTGGCAAGGGAGGGTGCCTGTTTAACATCAAGTTCAAGGTGATTCCAAAGCTTAGGTCCACGAAAAGATATAGCCTTTTGCCCATTGTTAGTTTTCCGTAAGAGTAGCGAAAGATCAGTTTCAGTATTTCTCAGTTTTCTGACATTTCGAGTTGAATTTTTGACAAATAAATCGAAAAGGTACTCAGGGACGAGCCCATTTAGCGATTTGTACATGGTAGTAGCAGATTCGCTTCTAACAATATCACTTACAGTTGGCCAATTTAAATTGTGTATTAGTGCCATAGCAGGCGTATCAAATCTACTTTTTTCAAGACAAATCACACTTTTTTCATCTATTTTATCATCGCTAATTTTGACAAAATGTGATCAAATTTTGCAGTCTCTGCAGCGAACTCTCCAGTCCAAGTTTTCTTTTTGCAAATACCTTGGAAGAATAGCGTAAAACAAAAGTTTGTGCAAGGCTCAAATCTCCAATATGACGAAGAGAATTGATACTTTTGAGAATAGATTGCACACCCCTGAGGGCACTCTGAGGGCATTATGAGAGCAAAATATACAGAAAACAAAACGTTTCTCAAAAATAGCAAATCGCTTTGTCATATCGGAAACCTGCCTGCACCTTTTGTGCTAGGAAATTTCCCCTACGATCTATTCTCAGAGATGTGCAATATGTGCTCCGAGCTATTTCCTAGCACAAAATGTGCAGGCAGGTTTCCGATATGACAAAGCGATTTGATATTTTTGAGAAACGTTTAGTTTTCTGTATATTTTGCTCTCATAATGCCCTCAGAGTGCTCTCAGGGGTGTGCAATCTATTCTCAAAAGTATCAATTCTCTTCGTCATATGGGAGATTTGAGCCTTGCGCAAACTTTTGTTTTACACTATTCTTCCAAGGTATTTGCAAAAAGAAAACTTGGACTGGAGAGTTCGCTGCAGAGACCGCGAAATTTGATCACATTTTGTCAAAATTAGCGATGATAAAATAGAGGAAAAAAGTGTGATTTGTCTTTATCTTATTGGTGAATAGATCCGCTGAGTACAGCGAAAGAAATGGATTTAATGCCGATTATTGGGATAATGCTGCGGTTGAAGATAGCAAATTGCTACGACTCGTCAAAGATGTTGAAATCTTACCAAAAAAAATATTATTAGGTTATTTCTTGACATAATTCACGTAATATATGAGATTCTGCAAGCTATATCTTATTTGTAGCGTTCCCGATAAATATTTTAACATAGGCCAATATTCGAAGGGATGAAATTCGTTGTAAGGCCAATCCCTGACGAAATTCTATCCAAATGCAGAAGAAAGAAAAATATGGAGTGGGGCCTGTAGAATCGATTCGTGGTAAAATCAGCTCTGTATCTTTATTAGTATTTTATTTATTTTGATTTTCGTAAAGGTACTCGAAAATTTGTCTCAAAAGCTTCTTTTCGGTCATGTGATCGGAATATGGCAATGTCATTGATTAATTAGCGAGGAATTGGATGATTTAGTGTCTTCCCTGTGCTCTATTGAAATATTTGATTTGTATGCTATTTCTAATGCGACTAAATTAGATTAATTGAACTTCATCTCACCCATTCATACTGGAGGCGATTTATTGGTGCAGTTGGCAAACTGCACCACAAAATCGCCTCCAGTATGAATTCGGCTTAAATATTTGAAAATTGTAGCATTTACTGCTCAGTCGTTTTTATTAAGATACATAAAATCCGCGAAGCAGTCAATCAAAAGCAACAGATGTTATTGTCACAAATTTGCTCTTTACTTTAGATTGTTTGCATAGTGGATATTAGGCTTCCGTTACATTTTGATTTCATTGTGAGGCCCTCAAAGATGTGCAAATAATAATAATAATCAATTTATTAAAAGTTGGCTAGTTCATAGCTACATATAGTAAAATAATGGTATTAAAATCCTACCTATAATTGCTAATTAATGCCAACTACTTAATGATATACAGGCAGTGGTGGAGGCACGGGGGTGTATGGGGGGTAAATATACCTCCACTTTTCTGAATATATCGTAATTTAGATTCGGCCAAAAATGACATAAAAAGCATAGGGTAGGGGTAGGTCTATATTCAGTTTTCAATCTCGTTTTCTTAGTCAAGTACTGCCAAGATGCGACTTGATCGCAAGAAAGGGCGTATCTCTATGTTCAAAAAGGGCGTTTCCCTAGGATCTAAAGGGCGTGGCCCTGAAACATTTTGCGGGGGCTTCGCCCCCGGTCCCCCGTCCTTACTTACCCCCACCACTTCGCGGCGGCTGGCGCCGCCGTGTATACAGGCTATAAAATGATTTTATAAAATTACTCTATAATACATACAGTACAAGCGATACAAAATTTAAGAATAAAAATACAGAATTATAAAAATCCGAGGTTTTCAATATTAAAATGACGACATAGTTTGCATGTGCATTTTTCATCACGCCAAGTTTTTATCTTTGATTTAAACTCATCATCATCATCATCATTAATTTATTTATACAGTAGGCAAGAATTAATTATAGCTAAATTTACAGCTAATTTAAGCCTACAAACTGTAGGATAGAATTAGCATTCCCTATATCTTGAGGGAGTGAAAGCCAAAGTTGGGGCCCTCTGTATTTGATGGTCTCAGAACCAAACGGTACTGTCCTTATCCGGGGTAGTACGAATTCGTTGTTATTTCTTAGGTTATACATATTTTCTCGCTCCCTGAAGATCTCATTCACGAAATGAGGGTTCATATTGGTCTATGTTTAAACGATATCAGTCATTAGGATTTGTAAATTCTTCTTATGGATAGTCACTAATTTATCTCTTTCTAATAAAGTGTCAAAACTAGAAATATAATCCTTGGACGCAATTCTTAAAGCCCTATCGAGTATTTTATTAACTTTGTTGATCAAATTCCTACTGTGGAACATCCAAGCCAACTGGCAGTATTGAAACTGGCTCATTACAAAGGCTCTCATTAAGATTCGCAGCTTGTTGGAGTCAATGTATGCAGACATACGAGAGAGTGCGAGAAAGTTGCTGCCGGCCTTTTTACATAATTTGCTGATATGTGTTTCAAAAGTTAGTTTTTTATCGATAGTTACCCCTGACAGCTTTTCTTCGTCTGTATTTTCAATAATGGTTTCACCTATATTAACTGGAACAGTTTGATTAGAACCTCTCCCTAACACAATGAAATGTCATTTTTCTGTATTTAATTTCATAAAGCAAACCATTGAATAATTATAGTGGAATCATTCTCCAATTTCCTGATTTCGTTGTCAAGATTCTTGTTGCATGAGTATATGGTTGTATCATCTGCATAGTTGCAGATATCAGTTTCCTGAATGAAGAGCAACAAATTATTCATAAAAATATTAAAGAAAAGGGGACCGAGAACCGAGCCTTGGGGAACTTCTAAGGTAAGATGTTTGAATGTACTGAAAGATCCGTTGATTTTCACCCTTTGCTGCCTATTCTCCAAAGCTGTGAAGAAGGAAAAGAGCCTAATTGCAGCAAACAGAGAAAAACATTAGAGAAACGTTTAATTTTTAAGTTTGGTACTCTTTTCCCCAATGGACTCAACAAACAGTTTTCTTGTTCGTAGGCATTTTTACTAGCGTCATCTTTTCCTCCTTCGTAGCTACCTCAAGGCTACTCTTCTCTCTGCTGCGTCAAATTCTATTGGACGTTCTATAGTTCTCGATCTTTCGAGTTTCGATCTCTTCAGCTTAACTGCCCTGTGTGTTCTATTTCTCATCACTACTGATGAAGGGTTAGCGTTAGGGCAGAAGTCTATTTCAAATGGGCAGAAGTCTATTTCATTTCGTGGACCTAAGCTTTGGAACAAATTAAGCTTGAATTTCAAACATGCACCCTCTCTTCCTACCTTCAAAAAAAGGTTAAACGAGCCATTGCAGAGGGTTTGGTTTCACTTTTCTTTTGTTTTAATTTCGTATAATTTTGTTATGGACATTTTTAGTTTTTTTATTGCTTTTTACCTTAAGTTAGCAACATTTGTAAATTAGGTCTTTACTTTGTAGTCTTTTTGCACGGCCCCCTGTAAAGCAGTCTCCACAGGACTGATGGGGCTACCCTGGTTAAATAATATAAAATGAAATGAATGAGTAAAATGAATGAAAATTGATAGCAAGTTCAAGTCTTTTTCAGATGTAATGGGCCTACAAAGTTTGGTAAACGAGAAGACCTGTTTCACTAAAGCCACGCGTCTTCTATCGATGTGTTACTAACAAATCGACCGAGACTTTTTTAAAAACATGTGTATTTGAGACAGGACTGATTTCATTATCATGGGTTCGTAGATACTCTACTGAAATCTCAGGTACCCCGGCTGAAATCAAACCGTATAACGTATCGATGCTATAAGAACTTTAACCCTATTTTGGTTGGGGGGAGCAAATTTGACCCCCCCCCCTAGTAGATTTGTTCTGATAACTCCGCAAGGTTAAAAATTACAACAACGAAACTCTTTATTGAGCCATCCCCGCTTATCCCCGCTTATCCGCCATCCCCGCTTGGCGAGCAATGCTTGGCGAGCAATGGTTGCTCAAGTCCATCACGGAGCTAGGTAGCACGAAGAGCTACCATGTTAACGTTTATGAGTGCATTTGGTGTTCAGTTGCATTTGAACCCGTTCCAATGCACCAGATCCGCCAACAGTATACTTACCCTCTCTTTCTGTCGAATAAAATAACTTACTCGATCGATATAAAACTTTCATGATTACCTTGCTGTCCAACGTCGAACTTAGAGCACCTACGACAGTATCCTTGATTCCACCGTTCATATCGTAACGAAAAATGAAACGTTCTTGCTCTTACTTTCGTAACTGATAGTAGCGGTCTACGAAATTGTAAATCAAGTTTATAATAAGCCTCTGACAAACAACAGCTTGGTCTTTGAGCAGTGATTTTTAACAACTTGCTGCTGTTGTCTTTCCCTTGCTGTGATGGTGAAACTTTAAGCGACTTAGGTGAGCATGACAATAGGAAATGGCCCCCCACGAGAGCCAAAATCCATCATATTTAAATAATTTTTTGAATAAACAAATCTAGATTATATATTATGAATTGTTGATTATCATTACTTATCAAAATTTGAATAAACATTTTTCTGTGATGAGATGTAAACAAATAGAGAGTTTGTCAACTGCAGGAGATCCTAATATTTGTTCTCCAACATTTTCTATGTTTTTATTTAAGGTTTACGTCAAACCTTGCTTTAGCGCGCAGTGAAAAGAGCATTATGTTAGCAAATGCTTCATCTGGCCTTGGATCTTATTGGTCTTATATCTTATACGATCTGGCCTTGGATCTTATTGGCAAGTTAACCGCGCCTCCTTATTATGGGTTTTTGCTACTTAACGGCGTCTGGATCCAGCGGCGTCGCCAGGGGGTGGACTGGGGTGATGTCCACCCCAGTTTCTAATAATGGTATTTATTCATCAGCAAAAACAGTGTCAAAATTGTTGGGTATACCTTACAGAACTTAATAATTTACTTTGTCCACCCCACTTTTACAGGGCTGGCGACGCCCCTGTAACTGGATCGACGTAAATTCGCGCCAAAGTCTCACAACGATTAGATTCTAGGAAAATCTTTTCAAGTAGCTGTTTTGCTTTATAGGCCATGTATTCAATAAAATGTTTGTTACCCAGCATCTCCTCAATCTAAATTAGGGGTGGATGACCTCATTATCAATTTAGGTCGGTAGGCCCGCGTTCAGTCAAGCTCATTGATGTGGAATCAGAATCGCTATTTTATGAACTTTCTCCTCTGATCTTAACAAAAATATTCCAGTTTCTAAATAAAATAATGTTAGATTTGCTAGATCGCTAGATTATGAGATCGCTCTAAATTGTATCATGCACATTTCCAAATGTGTCTCATCGATATTGTGTTATCATGAAACATAGATCAGTCCTTCATTTTATTGAAATTTTTACAAACAAACTTCCAGCCAAGTCAACTCAGTCCTTGCAAGCAAGATTGTCTCTTCTTTAGTGGTTGGCATGACTATTGACCGTATAGATAATCTCATTCAATTAAGCAAAAGCCATATGAAATCAGACCGCGCATTAGTTATCACACATTTGCAATACATAAGAAGCTGGTCACACTGCGCAACTGTGACCCTGCTGTGATGAGCTATGCTGCAATTTGGCCTAAAGAACACGACAACACCCAACAATCACCAATGAAGTGTACTTTAAAGCGGCACTTCACAAAAACAAAGACTTTAGTGGCACAAACAGTTTCTTGATATGCAAATCCATTCAAACTTCAGGCCTATAGACCTCATGGACCTCTACTTGCTATACTTAGAAAGCCTTACTAAAACGCGGCCTAAGGGAGCACGACAACAAAGGGACGGCTACCATTTCGCAAAGGAAGTCCTCTCTGACAGTTGACACACACACACAGCAGTTCACAAAATATTCCTATCGTGACAAATGCAGTGACAAATCTGAATAAGCCTTTAGATCAGTCCTTCATTTTATTGAAATTTTTACAAACAAACTTCCAGCCGCTTCCAGCCGCTTCCAGCCAAGTCAACTCAGTCCTTGCAAGCAAGATTGTCTCTTCTTTAGTGGTTGCATGACTATTGACCGTATAGATAATCTCATTCAATTAAGCAAAGGCCACATGAAATCAGACCGCGCATTAGTTATCACACATTTGCAATACATAAGAAGCTGGTCACACTGCGCAACTGTGGCCCTGCTGTGATGAGCTATGCTGCAATTTGGCCTAAAAGAACACGACAACACCCAACAATCGCCAATGAAGTGTACTTTAAAGCGGCACTTCACAAAAACAAAGACTTTAGTGGCACAAGCAGTTTCTTGATATGCAAATCCATTCAAACTTCAGGCCTATAGACCTCATGGACCTCTACTTGCCATACTTAGAAAGCCTTACTAAAACGCGGCCTAAGGGAGCACGACAACAAAGGGACGGCTACCATTTCGCAAAGGAAGTCCTCTCTAACAGTTGACACACACACACACACACACACACACACACAGCAGTTCACAAAATATTCCTATCGTGACAAATGCAGTGACAAATCTGAATAAGCCTTTGTAGCTTTCTAGCAGCATTTAGCCATGATTTAGCATTGCAAAAACGATGCCTATAGTGGCACAATACCTGAATCACCTTGCAAGGTCTAGGTCTAGTTTTCAAAAACTACTGACACTTACACAACTTTGCACTAATACGGCCTAAAGAAGCACGACAGCATCTACTAACGAGCAATAATAACAAGCGTCTTCTATCTCTGGCGCAGCAACTCACAGAAATGTCTTTAGTATTACAAACAATTGATCAATATTCCATCTCAGTCACTTTAGGGCCTATTATTCGAAGCTTCTACTTGCCAATCTCAAAACTTTGCTGACTTTGCTTTGCTTAGCTTTGCTTTGCTGAACCCATCAAAACAGTAGTTGTTTTTCATATTTCGTTTCCAAATGATACACAGCTACACAGCACACAGGCTGTGAAATCTACACTAAAATTAGCTAACAATGAATGAATAGTCAAACACCTTCAAAATCGAGTATGTGATAGGACATGTAGAACCCAGACTGAATTTCAATATGGTATATCTAGTAAACCTGCTTATTGATGCGTATACATCGATTTTTCATAGCATATAGAATACAACAATTTTTCCTATAAGAAACTACACATAATTCTTCGGTGGCAAAATAAATGATTCACTGCCATCACAACCAAAATTAACTGTGACAGATGTGGATTCAGAGTGACAGAAGTGGCAGATGTGGATTGACAGAGTGACAGATATGACAGTAAATGTGACAGATGTGGATTCAGAGGAGTTTGGAAATTTTAGCTTGCCTTGGTGGGTGAAGAGTTCTGACATAGCAAGTAGCTTACTGTGTTGGAATTTTTCACTTGTTGGGGCAGGTGGAGTGTTACTTGGATTATATTGAGTGAGTTTGCTGGTTTCCTTGCTGAGATTCCTCCCATCTTCACATTTTGTAGTGGCCAATTTAGTTTCTTTTATCTATTTGAGCAAAATTCTTTAAAGCGATGCTCAGTATTGGCGTTAAAGTAACTGGGGGTTAATTTAAAGAACAAAAACCTGAGACAATGCTGCGTCGTTATTTCGGAGGTCATTCTAATTTCGGGTGGTAATTCGTGGACTGCAAAAAAAGTTGGTTTACATATAATTGTTTTGCTGCTTCTAACTAGAATCAGTGTCATGAAAACTTTCATCTGAAGAGGTGTATTCGCTATGGAATTAAAATCTAAGCATATAAAAATGGCTCAAGCCACTTGCAGTCACATTCTAGCCTATCAGATATCAGTATTTTCTGTTGACGTGCATCAGTTTAATACCCAAATGTGGTTCGGAACGTGTCACGGCCTATTGTCTTTGCATGGCTATTTTTACCAAAGGCTGCTTGGATCCCCTTTGAATAAAAAATTAATTAATTTGCTCTCAGACTTTATTCACAGAGCGTTAGGCCTATGAATAGTGTGATCCCATACACCAGGCTTTCCATATCTGACTGATATGAACAAGTTTGGTAATGCCCGATGCCTTTGATCGAAAGAGCAAATCAGTCACGCAGGTCTGGTCTTGAGTAAAACGTCATTTGTTAGGCCAATGTAAAAACGTCATCAAAATTGTCCGCTACGAGTCGCTGAATTGTCAAGTCAAATTTGCAGCATTAATTAAAAAACGCTGAATTATCTGGTTAAAATTTGAAGCCTTACTTCTTTGATCGCGAGTCCTAAACTTTAGGAGAATAATATTGATTGAAACGCCCTTTTCAAGGCTCGAGTGTCAGCAAACATGGTCCATTACGAGGCACTGAATTGTCAAGTCAAACTTGCAGCACTAATTAAAGGACGCTGACAGGATAGGTTGAATTTGCAGCACTATTTCTTGGATTTCGATTTCTACAGTTTGGGAGAATGATACTGAGTGAAACGTCTTTTCGGCTACTTTTCAGAAGCTCATACATCAACGGCAGCAAATATTCTCCGTTACAAGTTGTCAGGCCAGATACGCAGCATTAATTCCTAGACTTCAAGTCCTAAACTCTAGCCGAATGAATTTGAGCGAGCATCAAAACCTCAGAGGCTTGCTACAGCAAGTATAAATTTAAACGCAGTTCTTAAACGAGATAACGCTTCCATTCTGTGCCTACGGGTGCCAAAGACAGTAGTCATGACAAGCAGACAATGCTTGCTTAACATGTTTAAACCACAATTTGAAACTCAGAACAAGATAACGTCATGTGATGGTAAAGCAATCGACAGTTATCTAGAAAGTAAGAGTTTTCAAGCCACAACACAACAGATTGAAAGTATAAATAAATAAAATTAAAACCGGCCATGACAAGTTGCATCTCATGTCTAAAGGCGNCTTGCAAAATGTTTGTCTGTTTGGCCACGTCGCAAAACATTGCATTACAACAAGTTTTGCTTGTGACAAACAGAAAGTGTTTTTGAATATCTCAGAAACATTGCCAACGAAATTCTGTGTATCTCTACTTGTCAAGCAATGTTTTGTTATGTGTCCAAAGGGGGAAAATTACTTGGTAAGCAAATCTCAAATTTTTGCTCGCTTGGCCAGGGTTTAAGACATTGCTTTCCATCTTCATTTAATAAAGAAGTTTAATAAACATTGCTTTCCATCTTCATTTCTCAAAATGACTTGAAAACAGATCCTCTTGTTTTATTATCATTCTTATTTCTTAGTCTTTTCTTAGCGTTTATTTCTCCAATAGACCTTTTATCTATTGTACAAAAGAGTAAGGATTGAGACATATTCTTACGCATTTATATAGGAAATGTTCGATTGAGCTTCTATCACTACTGTTGTTTACATTCGAAAATTCCTCAGATTTATACAAAAAATAAAAAAATATACAAAAATACAAGAATATCGTTCGATCCGGACTCATTTATAGAATAGCTGAAAGGTCTTGTTTCTTGATCTCAAGTAAATTAACCATGCCATGCAGAATCCGAATCTGCAGTCGATAGAATGCTAATAGACATTTTGTGCCAGTTGCTTATCCTTCTATGTTTTGATGGAATAATCACGAGGAAAATGACCTTGCTTAAAATTTCTGTCGAGAATAAGTGTTCGTCGACTGCAGATTGCAGGCTATTTTCCAACAAACATCAATCACCTGGTCTGGTTCCTGCTAATATATTTAAAATAAAAGCAGTTTTACAATTTAGAATTCACAAGTTCTAATGATGACTGACGCCAGCAGCTGAAAATTAGAAATAAAATATCTCGGGAATGGCAATTGATACTGAAAAATTCTTACCATTGCTAAAGACCTTTTCGCAAACTACGTTACGTCTTTTGAAAAACAGCCTTTGCCTTGATGTACCGTGGAGCAAAATCCCAAAACCGTGCGTTGCTGAGAGCAACTCACAGAATGGTTTTGTACGCGTATTTGCATAAACTTACCCTGGGTACCAGAGATAAACTAGGCATGGTGTAGATTTCTGGCTGTGCTGGTATTCGCAGGCTTTGAATCGAGTTGAAAATAGTTTCTGAAAGAGTCTAGTTCTCACCTTGAAAGAACTTTCGAAATTGGTAACAATATCGGGGTAAACAATTTCGCTGCATAAACTCTTTACTAGCTAGATAGATATGATACAATAATGATAAATAAAAAAGGGGACGAAATGAACTCACACTCCATCAAATGTTATCATGTTTGGATCTCCAGTAGATCTACACTTCGCGAATGTAGCGTCCTTCACCAAAACCTAAAACAAAAAGATGTGTCTTCCATATTTACAATTATTATTATTACTTATCAAATTACTACTTACAACCGTTTCGAGTAACAAAGCAATCCAGTGAATATTTTCGTATGACACTAGCAACAATTAAAGCAAACAATAAATAATTAAATTAAATGACAACGCGCATGTCAGATTTTCTTCTTCCAGCTGTCTCAGCTCTCGGTGTAAAAACATCAGCCGCCATTTTCTTCCTAGTTGTTATCAACCTAGAAAGTTATCAACCTACAGGCCTCTTAGAAAGATTCTAGGAATTAACTGGCAAAGAAATATTACCAACAAAGAGCTCTACGCCAGAACGAAATGCGAGCCATGAAATAATGAGAGCGAGAAAACTAACATGGCTAGGACATTTGATGCGACTACATCCTGAAACCCCAGCAAGAAAAGCCATTGGAGAATATCTCAGGGAAGTGAAAAGGCTATGGGGAAGACCAAAGACGACCTTGATGCAAACCATATGGCAAGATCTGAATACCATCGGAATAAAACTAGATGTTTCCAAAGCAGCCAAAACATTGAATAGATTATTGGAATTAACACAAGATAGGAAAAACTGGCGTAGCATTGTAAAACGAGTTGTGCAGTACCAAATACGTGTGATGTCATAGTAGTAGTGTTATCAACCTAAGCCCTTACCCACATTCTTAGTGATAAACTAACTAAAAACGGACTTGAAACCTGACAAAAATACCTTCCCCTCGAATTAAAATAGGGGTTAACTCATTAACCCTTGCAAGATTATCATTCTCGACGCGGGTTGGATTGAACGGCCTACTGGAGCACAACAAAGATCAGGAGTTTACTCCCTTCTTTATGAATACTGATGACATATTTGACATATTCGAAAAAGACTTCACTAGAGATTTACAAGAGATGAAACCCAGTTTCTACTCT
>REGM01000028.1:1800166-1830708 GCA_004194415.1 Aurelia aurita | reverse complement strand
GTATGATCTATAGATCAAAATAGATTTTTTTCGTCTATTTTCCAATAACAAACTAAAAATGACTTGTTTCAGGATGTGAAATCGACTTCTTTATTCTAACAAATGATATTTTCGTAGACTCAATCATTTTCGTGCCATTTCTGTTCAGATTTTTGTTTGTATGTGTACATTTCAGCTACGTGATAGTTGAGTTGCGTTCGTTGGCCAAAGCTTGTAGAAACTGTTTAATTTGTCGCTGTCGAGTTCGTTCCTTTAGCAAGGAACCATTGGATTTTCGGAGTTGTCAAGTCTTGGTTCGTCTTTAAAAATGAAGGACTGGTGAGCAGCTATTTATTTACATCCTTGCACATCTTTCTGTCACAATATTTGCTCTGCTTTCTGGATGCGGTTGTGCACGGTCGTCAGTTTGGAGAAGATTTCGTACAATTCCGTTTTTTTGATATTGAGCAAAATATTAGTTATAGTAGTTAGCTGATGCGTCTATGGTGCATATTTACTTACGTGATTAACTTTAAAAGAAAGTCGTTTGTTGTGCTACTTGTTCAAGGATGAAATGGCTATAGGCGGTAGGCCTACTTGCTCAATGTTCCTCAATTTGCCTCAGGTTCACTGTCTCAACCTGTACTAACTTTCCAGGAACTTTCTTCGAACATTGCCCAAATCCTAAAGTTTATTTCATAGAAAAGCGTGTATTTTTGATAATTTAGAGGAGTTACAAAACAAAGAGGTTGTTGGCAAGGGCAATTGACACATAGGAAGTTATCGCAGCCTGCCTCAAAATACCGTAGCAAAATGTTCAGATCAGTGTAACTTTTTTCTCTGAAGCGATTGCACCAAGAACATTTGAACAGGTATGGTCCTATGTATAATAAACCTTTTCCAGTTGAAATTTGCAAAAAAATCGAATTACCCGAGCGTGCAATGTTTTTTATAGAGAGGGGGGTAAAATGGCCTAAAAAAGGCGGAAGTAGACTAAATTACGGCATCTGATTGGTCGGTTGCCAAGAGGAAATGTCACGTGATCGGAGCTCTGAGACAAAAGAAAAGATTTGTCCGCTATGCTATCTGAGACAGAGTTTGGTAGCTTAGGATGTGCTCTTCCTTTTGACATAAGTTGGATTTTATTACGCTAAACGCAAGGGTACAAAACAGCTTTTGAAGGAGGTATGCTCTCTTAAGCAATAAAGTTGCCTGGAAATTATCATTTTATATACAATCTTGGCCAGTTATTTTGATATGGTTACAATCCCTACGTTCTTGCACATGAAATGATGTGTGTACTATAGTTTAACTAGATTCTGCTAATACTTTGGCTTTTGGGAATAGTTTGGCTTTTGGGGAGAGAAAACCCAATCTTGTGCTACAAACTTTTACCGTAACCTCAACAGACATTTTTAGTCACGGAAATGGTGCCCTATTTTTATTTTTGTCCTTTCTGAGATTTCAGAGATGTTGGCATTTTCTGAAGTTGCTTGAGAATCAGCCTTTCCTTTCAACAGCTTTGATGCATTATAATGTGTTCGTTATAACGTGTTTGACTTAGGGTGTGTTTGATTGGTACCAATTCTGAAAACGGTAGACTTGGTAGACTCGGAATTCGCGTTTGATTGACTCCAAAATTCTGAAAACGGTAGGTTTGGTAGGTTTGGAAGGCCTTCTGAACCTTCTGCTCCAAAAGTCAGAAGGTTTGGCAGACTTTGGAGAGATCCTCGTTTTCATTAGCAAAACCCTGGTGGTGAATCCGAAACCTGCTGTTTTAAGATTTTTGTATTTGATTGGGAAATATATTTCCGTCTCTGCGAAGTCTACTGTTTTCAGAATTTGGTAGGTTTGGAATTACCAATCAAACACACCCTTAGTATGCTAAATTTCACAAATTTAAGCATAATTTTAGGGATACTTTGAACCCTTTGTGTCCGATAAATGATGGTGTCCAGGATGCGGAACACTATTTCCTACTCTGCCATACTAATGATGCAAATAGACGCGATCTTCTCAACCGAGTATAAATGCGATATTGTTGCCTCACGATTTAATGAATCTTTCAAGTGAAGAGTTGCTAAAAATCATCCTCTATGGACATGAACAGTTATCGTTTGGTTCAAATGCAAAGATTCTTAAGGCACAACGCTAGAATATATCAAGGCCTTGAAACGATTTTCTTCTCTCCTGTAATATTTTTCTTTTTCGTTTAGTTGTAAAACCGTGTAGTTAATGTTACTGCCCACCCTCACGGCAGTAAGCGTGTGACTAAGTACTAATGTCAATAAATCGAAGTAACGCGGCAAAGTTGCGAAAGTTGACATCCCAAAGGTGGATTAACACTCAATCATTTCATCTTGAAGGTCAAGTGATTATCATTAATCTCTTCCTATTTAGGAATAAATCTCTACTGTAACTTTTAGTTTCTTATCTTTAACTAAGAATAATCATTACTTCCAGTGCTTAGATATTGACTAGGAGGGTTTTAAATTGTAGCTTCGACCCTGCATTATTGATAAAAGAAAACAATTGAAAATGATACTTTTGGTCATATTAACCAGGGCAGTAACCTTAACTAAAAATTTATATGTTAATTGTAAATTGCCACAGGGTTGATGTATTTCCATGCTCCTTGTAGTTTCTATAAATTGTTATGCGAATTTGTTCAGTTGTTTGTGGAGCTCCTCCCAACTTCAAAACACTCTTTCCCCTAATCTCCATTTAAGCTGCAGATGTGTACAATACAACAGAACTGAAGCCCTAGCACATAAAACCAAATGTTGTCATCCGCGGATAAACCAAAGAAAGGAAAATATTCATAAATTTAGGAAAAAGGAAAATATCATGGATTAGCTCTGTAGATAAACAAGACATAAATCTGAAAGTAGAAGTAACAAAACCATAATATGATATTTATTATAGACCTGGTGGAATTGCCACTAGTCCTTTTAGGGTTTGTATACCATGGATATCTTATCTCGCATCTGTACTGTAGCTAGGTAAAAAAACAATGATTGTCTTCAACAGTGGTATATGCAAGTGCAATCTACATTTTGCAAGGATTATTTATAATTAATGGCCACACAAATATCTTGCAAGACAACACATTTTTATTGGTTTAAAATTATTATCAATAATAGTATTTGAAGCCAACTTGAGGGGGTGGCAACAAAGGTATTCATGGCAGGAGTACTGGTAACCTCCCAAAGGGCAATACATTACTGGCATCCACAAAAATTGCCGATTTTAAAACCCCCTCCCTATGTTTGCAAAAAAGAAAATAGATCAATTTTTTGACTACAATTGGTTGCTGGATCCACTTCCCCCTTTGTGTGGATGTCTTAAATGGTTCCTGATGTTTTTAGTTTCATTTGCCTTTACGCTTGGATTTGCCATGCTTGCCCTTGGATCATTCCGGTGTCGTATGTATATGGCAATCCTAATTCTGTATCCATAGCCTGACCACGTTCAATCAGGATGTACAAAATCACACCCCATTTTTTTAAGTAATAAATTCGTATTTTCACTTGATTAATTCACTTTATTCACATGAATCATTGCAGGTTAAAGTACAGTGGTAATATACCATGACATAAGACTTTAGACATAAAGGTCCTTGTGGCTAAACATGTTTGTTTGTCAACATCATCCATGTTCTGTACTCTTGCAAAAACATACAGTAAAAGATAATATTGTCCTCATAGCTACTTAAGGAAAAATGATTAACATATCTTGCAGATAAGTTGGGGTTTTGGCGCCAAGCGTTGGGATCTCAGAAGTAGAGAAAACCTAATAGAGTCAACAACCCCTTGTCATGACGATCAAGTGGTTAGGTTCAAACTTGGTTGAACCCTGTCTGCCTGATTAATCTGGCTGCGACGTCAGGGGATTGATTATACACCACACACTGTACCATTGTTTAAACTATTTAAAAGTTGTATTTTATGGAAGGATCCCTTCAAGACCAGCACATTTGCTGTAGGGTTACCCTTCCCGTAGTAGTTGAAATTGATATTGAATATCCCCAAAATAGGCTGGACAATTTTAAGATTTATAAACTGCTATTATTGTGTAGTGATGCACTAGTGATCAATTTGCTTTTTCAGGTTTCCTTATATTGGAATTTTTAAGTAAATACGAGACCTTGATTATTTCATATTTTCTTTTAGTTAAACTTTATCAAAGGTAGCAATAACAGTGAAAATTATATTTTTCGACAACTCCGACATCTCCGATAATGGCAACATCTCCGAAAACTCAAAATCTCAAATATCTCTGCTTTTTTAGCCTGATCCAATTTCAGTTGTTTCATTTGCTGTGAGAGATCACCATCACCCATAATACATCAAAAGGGGGCCTGGGTTGCAACCCCTGCATTGCTCCCCTATCAGATATGCACTCCTGTACATTCTTTAAAATGGTTTTAATTTGAGTGGTTAATTTTTTCTAGACATTAACCAAACAGATGAGGGTTTAGAAAAATGTGTTCTTGGTTATTCTGGTTTGTGTTCTTTTGCCGCTACTATCATTTCACTTTACATGTTTACGTATTGGTTGCACAGCCTCTTTGGTCTTACAACTCCCTTTAATAATTTGCCATGCTGTCCATCCTTTGACTAGCCTGCGAGTAGTCAACCCTTTTTGATGCTGCACGCAGGGTATCCTTTGACTTGATTATGTATTTTTAGCAAAAAGACAATGGAGATTTATGGACAGCAACAACAGGGTAGCTGTGGTAAGGAATTATTGCATGTAACATGCTAACATTTCAACATTAAAATTGTTATACATCTGATATTGTTAGTTTTCTTATCCAGAATCTATTCTAGCTCTTCTTAGACTTACTTTTGTATAGACCGGGAATATTGTCTGACATCTGGCAATTATTATATCCTTTAAATTTTTGCTTCAATTCTACCAAGTATCTACCATTGGAGATTCAGAATTCACCTTGTACCTTTTTGAATTTTGACCTGAAGTGTCACTTGATGGTATCTATAACGATACTTTTGAGATTGAATGTGATCATATCTTCCCACTGGTGTATTTAATCTGCCTTTTTAAGGGGCACAGTTGCATTCAGCTTGATTAGACATGTTGAATTATGTATAATTGTTTGCATTTTGATGAAATTAGAAACAATTATATGAAATCGGTGGATCACTCAAGTTCGAACTTTTTGTTGGATTTTACATATATTACTACGTCAATAATAATATTATATAATAATAATAATAATAATAATAATAATAATAATAATAATAATAATAATAATAATAATAATAATAATAATAATAATAATAATAATAATAATAATAATAATAATAATAATAATATTAGTAATAGTAATAGTAATAGTAATAGTAATAGTAATAGTAATAGTAATAGTAATAGTAATAATAATAGTAATAGTAATAGTAATAGTAATAGTAATAGTAATAGTAATAGTAATAGTAATAGTAATAGTAATAGTAATAGTAATAGTAATAGTAATAGTAATAGTAATAGTAATAGTAATTACGAATATTTTAACTGGATAAAACACTTCAACTTACAAAAAGCTGTTTTCAATGCGTGTCCAGCAAAACGTAGAAGAATATTAGTGCCTATGGTATAGCAATTAAAAAATCCTAATGAAGTTTTCACCTTAAAACTATCAGTGCATTTCAGCTAAATTGTTTCTTTAAAAAAATACTATCTACATTCCGAATCAGGAGTTGCTGGACAGTTATAATGCTAAGAAATAACTCTTTGGCAGTTGTCAGATACTGTTTAACACCTGGGGAAATTTCCTGTCGCAAAATGAAATTTCTGCCTTGGGATAATGACTGTCCATTGACTGCAGATTTGGAATTTTCATGATCAATTTATTTGAATTCAACAAATTTGAACGTAAAAGTTTCTAATGTCAATTATTATGTCATAGTACGGACAACATCATAAAAAATATTGTAATTTCTAATTTCTTCAAAATGCAAAAAATATACATCAGTTGAACAATTTAATCAGGCTGCTTTCAACTACGTCAATTAGTGCCTGTTTATGCAGAGCCAAGTTACCCAGCTAGGCGAGTTACTCAGCACACCGAGTTACCCGCCATGTACAAAAATTCACTGCTATCCCGACTGAGTGTTTATATGAGACAGCAAGATCTTGGCATGGCGGTGTGAAAATATTCCCATATAAACACTTTCTTGCAGGTTACTCAGCAAACCGAGTTACCAGCCATGTATAGAAAGTCAGTGCTATCCCGGTTGAGTGTTTATATGAGATGGCGAGATCTTTGCATGTCGGTATGAAAATATTCCCATATGAATACTCTCTTGCCAGGTTACTCGGCTAGCCAGGCGACACATAACAGCATAACAGTGCATGCGTCACTTATGAAGAAAATAGGAAAATACTCATCAAATGTGAAACCATTTTAATGCGTTCGTGGCTTTGCTGGGTAACTCGCTTCTCATAAACACTCCCCTTTTTCAACTTGGCAGGCCAGGTAACTCCCCTAGATGGGTAACTCAGCTCCATATAAACAGGCTTTAGAAGCAGACTAAACATCCCTGTAAAATGATATGATAATATTAGTTCTCAAAAGTATGCAGTATCAGTTATTTGCAGGATCAAAGGTGACACTTGAAGTCACTTTAAAAGATGTACCAGGTGAATTCTGAATCTGCACGGTCAATTTTGTAGAATTATTGCTCAAAATCAGGATGATGGTTAGATTGTATCAGCATATTCCCTGTCTGTTATATTACTTTCATTGCCAGATTCTTTCAAATGGCTTCATATTTTGAAGAAGCTAGTTTATTGTTGCTTTGTGTGATGGGCAGATGTTGAAACACTTACATTTAGAGCCTGCAAAAGCTGCAAAATTGAGCTCCTAGAATTGTTAAAAAACTAGGTTCTAAGCAGGGGCATCTATCTCAGTATAAAATATACACATTAAAGCCTGGTTCACATTAGGTCGTTGCAGTTGCTTGTGTTGTTAGAGTCGTTGGGAATGAACGACTAAAAGACCCAAACGACTAAATGTGAACGGTGACTCAACGACCCCAACGACTGAGTCACTGCGATAGAAACTGGTTATATCCCAGCGGCTCAGTTGTTGGATTCGTCAGGGTTGTTGAGTTTCCGTTCATATTCAGTCATTTAGGTCTTTTGAGTTGTTCGTTCCCAACATCTCTACCGACCCAAGCGACTCCAGTGACAGCAACGACCTAATGTGAACCAGGCTTAAAGCAGCATTTAGGAAAAATCTAACATTATTTCAAATATATTTCCGCACTGTATGTAAAGAATTTTTCTTTTTGATAAAATCTTTGGCCTTTTTTCACTAGAAGGATATTTTGCATCATTAGTTTAAAAGTTTTACTACCTAAAGGTCTTCATTTTGTTGCAGGTTGCGAATTCATAAAACCTGTGTCTGGTTTCAAGTGTCATCTTTGCAAAGTTTTCCTTCTTAATGGGCATGATGTTAAAATGCATGTCAGTTCTTTTCAACATCTCACAATCTACGAGGTAAACAACTAACTGTACTGAGTTACCCAACAAAACTTCAACAGTTGGATTGCGCTTAGGTTCCTAAAATTGAACAATTATTTGCACACGTTTTATATATAGGCCTAGATAACTTTATAGACTTTGCTTATTGAATTTTTGAGATGAATTTTTCACCGAAAGACTAGCTCTAAATAAGAATCCCTCATTTACCTGTCAAGGACAAAGAGCTTGTTTCCAAATAGATCCTTTATAGCTATTCTACAACAGAGTCTGGATCGAGCGATATTTTTATACATTTTGTGGAAATTTGACAAACCTTTGAATGTGCACAATAGTGATAGAAACTTCAGCACCACTCAATATAACCTTCCGAATAAAACTGTATGGAGATATGGCTCCATCTAGACTCTTTGGTAGAACAGCTAAAAGGTCTGTTGACTTGGATCCTAAGCAATTTTTGTCATATTCCTTTGCACAGTATTGGTTCTCCAGGGATAGGGCTCCATCCATGCCCTTTAGTAGAACAGCTAAAAGGTCTGTTGACTTGGATCCTAACCAGTTGTCGTCATATACCTTTGCACAGTCTCAGTTCTCCAGCAAAATGTTGGCCTATCACAGAATCACAGTATTTTGTGTAGATCGAAATGTGATCAGAGATAAAGTAGGTTCTTTTATTTATGAATCTGTAATATGAGACTTTCCATTACTTATTTTAGATACATTTGCAAGATCATGTCGAGCTTCAGATTGATATAAACACAAATCAAAGCAATCTTAATGGACGTGATACAGGAGCTAACCTCACTTCGAATGAGAATAATGCTGCAATTGAATATAGTGCCACTGGAAATATTTTGGTGAGCATGATAATCTCAAATGTTTTGCACTTTAGTGTTTTCACAATGAAACGGCACAAAGGAGCAGTTGTAGTAGGTCAAGTCTGTCTAAATACAAATCACTTTGGTGGAACCAGCACTTATCCTGAAGGGCTACCGCTTCCCACTTAAAGATTGAAATATGAAAAATAGAGTTATGAAATATAAAGAGGAAATAAAATCAATGCAATTTTGGAGATTGTTCTTGATAGGATTTTGATTCCAACTTCGATTCAAGCACAATTGGGTATTGTGTTTAGGTTACAGCTACTTTATTTGGTAAAAATTACCTGGGCTTTGTCCCTAGGCGCTACGATGCTTGGGACTTTTCAATCAAAGAATCATTGCCAATATATTTCATTTCAACGACATTTTAGATTGCAGATGACCTGAATTTGAGAGCTTTCACCTTCCCATGTTGAAATTGTTTTAGTCCCAATGTCACAACCGATATTGTAAGTTCTGCAAAGCTTCTCTCCTTAGAGAGTGCAGTAAAATCCACATTTAAGAACCACCACGTTTTGAGCTTAGCTTATCATGTATTATTTCTTGGGTTTGAAATTTTAAGAAAAATGCATATAACAGTGCATATTACTATACGAAAACAAATTGAATAACATGCTTTCTACATCTAGCACTTTTAAACATCTTACTTTCCAGTTCAGAAAATGTTCCTCCAAAAGCTTATCCTAAATCTTCTTAAAGGTAGTGGTTCTTATATTTGGGTATTTACTGTAACTTAAAGTCTACCGTATGAGATGCCATGGGGGTTGTCTGCTCGAGTAATGACCTTTTTGAGTAGACTGCGTACTAAAACAGAAAAGATTTGAAAGCCAAATTATTTATATGTTCAAGAATGTTTTGTTTGTAAACAAGAAACACATGCGACTGTGTAATACCGCATTCACACTGACTCAGTTAAACCAGCTTTATCTAACCCAGGTTAAATTTCAACCAATCAAATGCATTTGATTCTTTGGGTTGACCAATTAGAACGCAGCATTCCATAACGCGGTTTATTTTAAGCTGGTTTAACTTGCCAGTGTGAATGGGGTATAAGTCTACCTCTTACGTTTGGAGCTCTTATTTTGTGTTCATAGGTATATGATGGCAGTCACCTAGAAGAGACCCATCCCGATGTTAAAGAAGAACAACACATGAAGAGCACTTGTCAAAATGGGGGATTGATGAAACCAGTAGTCATAACGCTTGGTAAACCAACGGACAGTAACGTAGCCAAGAATGTAGTTGATGATACCAGAGTGCCATTGTCAAATGTCGACCTGAAAACGCAGGATCTTAATGGTAACTGTGACGACAATCGGGTTCAACCTTTCGATCAGGTACAAGATTGTTTAGACAATGTTGCAAAGGACCCTTTTTGTGAATCAGATTCCGCTGAAAGCTCCGGCGATTCATCTGAAAGATGCAATACTATAATGGAAGAAGAAGAAGAAAGGGAAGGTAGATTTGAAGGAAGACTCGTTGAACTTAAAGATGAAAGCTTTAGTGATTCAAGTGAAAGATGCAATTCTTTAATGGGAGAAGAAGAAGAAAGGGGATGTAGATTTGAAGGAAGACTCGTTGAACTTAAAGATGAAAGATTTAGTGATTCAAGTGAAAGATGCAATGCTTTAATGGGAGAAGAAGAAGAAAGGGGATGTAGATTTGAAGGAAGACTCGTTGAACTTAAAGATGAAAGATTTAGTGATTCAAGTGAAAGATGCAATTCTTTAATGGGAGAAGAAGAAGAAAGGGGATGTAGATTTGAAGGAAGACTCGTTGAACTTAAAGATGAAAGATTTAGTGATTCAAGTGAAAGATGCAATTCTTTAATGGGAGAAGAAGAAGAAAGGGGATGTAGATTTGAAGGAAGACTCGTTGAACTTAAAGATGAAAGATTTAGTGATTCAAGTGAAAGATGCAATGCTTTAATGGGAGAAGAAGAAGAAAGGGGATGTAGATTTGAAGGAAGACTCGTTGAACTTAAAGATGAAAGATTTAGTGATTCAAGTGAAAGATGCAATTCTTTAATGGGAGAAGAAGAAGAAAGGGGATGTAGATTTGAAGGAAGACTCGTTGAACTTAAAGATGAAAGATTTAGTGATTCAAGTGAAAGATGCAATGCTTTAATGGGAGAAGAAGAAGAAAGGGGATGTAGATTTGAAGGAAGACTCGTTGAACTTAAAGATGAAAGATTTAGTGATTCAAGTGAAAGATGCAATTCTTTAATGGGAGAAGAAGAAGAAAGGGGATGTAGATTTGAAGGAAGACTCGTTGAACTTAAAGATGAAAGCTTTAGTGATTCAAGTAAAATATGCAATGCTTTAATGGGAGAAGAAGAAGAAAGGAGAGGTAGATTTGAAGGAAGACTCGTTGAACCTAAAGATGAAAGCTTTAGTGATTCAAGTGAAAGATGCAATGCTTTAATGGAACAAGAAGAAGCAAGGGGAGGTGGATTTGAAGGAAGACTCGTGAAACTTGAAGATAGCGATATTAATGATGTTGTTTTAAATAGGATGTTGTCTACCACTGAAGAGCATACGATAGGAAATAACCAATGTGACGATGAAGGAAATTCTTTGGAAGAAGAGCGCAAAACAACTTGCGATGATGATGATGATATTGATGATGATGATGATGGTGATGATGATGGTGATGGTGATGGTGATGGTGATGGTGATGGTGATGGTGATGGTGATGGTGATGATGATGATGATGATAATATTTTAAGGTCCGCAGGAGAAGGCAACTATGACATACTCAATAACAATGAACATAAGAATGGAGAATCAATGTCTGAATTTGTTATTGACCACGAGTCACAGGTAAGATGATTTTAGTTTGTGTCATTATCGCCCTCCCCGAGGTTTAGGTTGCCTTACTTCAAGTGTTTGTGTTACAAGGTGGCATAGAAAAAACCGCCCCACATAGTGGATATTTTCTGCAATACGCCGGGTGAGTCAATTAAAACAATCCCCATTTGCTAGGTCACTGCTCCCTGGATATCAAGGCAATAATATTGGCAAACATATTATTTATTTATAGACATGTTCAAATCAATTTACAAATTTGCCTGACTGAAATCGACCACTCTGTTGTGAAATTATGAGGGATTTTCTCGAGAAAGCCCCTTTAAGAAACCTTCAAAACATGCCAAAATCACGACCAAATTTCCTGCTAGTTCTGCCTTACAGCTATGACTTCGACAAATTTTAGCACATGTCATCCTCACGGGAGGATGAAATCATCCGGAATAATGCTGTTATGCTCCTAGGATGACACTTTCATCCTCCCAAAGGCATAATACTTGCCAAAGCATGTAAAAGCCGTTGCTGTAAGGCAGAAATATTTGGGAAATTTGTTCGTAATGTTAGGTCTGCTTTGAAGGTTTCTTAAAGGGGCTTTCTCGAGAAAATCGCTGATAATTTCAGAACGGAGTCGCCGATTTCAGTGAGGTAAATTTTAAAATTTATTTGAACATGTCCACCATTAAATAATATATTTGCCAATACTATTTTCATGATATCCAGGGAGCAGTGGTCTTCCAAACGGGGATTTTTTTTAGTGACACGGCATATATAGCAAGTTCAGGATAAAGGACACATTTTTATGAAAGATGTTTTTTCACATTCCAATAAAACATTTACACGACGGGAGCAATAGACTGTGACTACACCTCGGCCATTACATGGGAAAAGATAAATGCTACCGTGTGATTTTCTCTCATTTTCATTTCAATTTAAAATTCTTTATGCCTTGTAGCTGCATCCAAGAGCAAGGCTGATTTTTTGGAGGCCTTGCCAAAAACTTTACAAATTAGAAAATCTACGAACTTAAAATAAATTAATTTTAGTCATACTTAACAATTCTTCAAAATGTTGTTAAAAGAAGATAAAGAGGGAGTTTACGTGGCCTCGCGGCTAAGTTCATTCGAGATTTTCGCTCCACGAAATGCGAACGTTTTCTGCTTTTCGTGAAAGGGACTAGGAAGTCAGTTTCAGCATTTCTTAGACTGATAGTATTGGGAACAGAATTTTTGATAAATAGGTGTGAGAGATAATCAGGCTCGCGAGATTATTAACAGACTTGAATACTATTGTTGCTGTCTGACTTCTATTCATATCTTTAACAGCTGGCCACTTTAACTCTTTAATCAAAGCTTCAGCAGGAGCATCATAGCTGCTATTTGTGATAATTCTAGCCGCACGATTCTGCAATTTGTGAAGCTTATCTACTCGAGACTCGGCACAGTTCCCCCATACAGAACAGCTGCATCGAAATTGAGGCTCTTCAATACCTCTATATATTTTGCAAAGGACATTTTGTGGCAGAAATTTCTTTGCATGTTTTAAAAAGCCCGATGAGAGGGGGAGACCTTAGCTTGAACAGATTTAATTTTTCATCCCACATCAGCTACTACTTATTAACTTGGACTCCGAGATAATTAGTACTGTCAACGAATTTAACAGGGAATCATCAATCACAAACGTAGGAGAATCTACAGTTTCTCCGCTGATCTTTTTTTAGAGTTGGTCTAGATCCAATGATCATTGCCTGAGGCTTGATTACATTCAAATACTTTTTATTGCCCTGAAGCCATTCTTTGAAACATTTCAATTCACTGTTAAGCTTTTCAGTAAGATCCCCGATGCTCTAAGAGGAGTAAGACATGCTGGTATCATCGGCATACATTGTTACTTTGCATTTTTTTAAAGCGAATGGCTAATAATTTATGTTTATTAAGAAGAGTAGCGGACCTAAACAAGAGCTTTGCGGAACGCCACAAGCAGATGCTGCCGATTTTAGATTCAGATCCATTAACCTTAGTGAGTTGGTGCCTATTGCTGCGATACGATTGAAACCATTGAAGTTCAAGACCTTGAATACCATACTTAGATAACTTTTGAATAAGTATTGCATGATCAACAGTACCAAACCCCTTTTTATGTTAATGAAAATGTTTGCTGTATAGACTCCTGCTAGAAATAGGAGTACAGAAATCTGTCTATAATTGGATCAATTATCTGTTTCTGCAGGAAAGATACCTGTGCCAATAGAGAGGTTGAAAATGCCACAGAGAGATTGTGCCATGAAAGAGAGTCCGAGCTTTAGGAATTGATTAGCAGTGCCATCAAGACCGAAACCCTTAGACGTTTTAAATTTACCAAAAAGCTGTTTCATCTGAGGAACATCAAAAAATTATAATTTAAAATGTAGATTGTTGGGTTTAACTTCATGCTTTTTGTCAAGGAGGGGTTTGCTTTCTGTGGAATTTCGTCACTAAGAGATCTGCCAATATCACAAAAGAAGTCATTCATTGTCTGAGCAATGGCATTATATGTGTAACATGCTTACCATCAACATCAAGCCACTGAATTTGAGTCGTTTTGATTTTTTATTAAAGACCATGTTAATGGTTTCCAAGTGTTCTTGAGATAACCTTTTTTGTTTGTAAGCATCCATCAAAAGTTTGGACTTCGACCGTAAAGCTGCCAATTTCAACTTGTCGCTGGTAGCAGACACACATCTGAAATCCTTCGTCAACCAGTGGAAAACATTTTCTGAAACCCTCATGCAGCGTAAAGGTGCATCTTTTGAAGAATCAGCGAGAACCTGTTTGTCCATTGCTCGACGAATCAGGGCAAATGCACCACCCGCCTGCAAAATCGCACCCAATGAACCACTTAACCGATTCGCAAAATTTATAGATAATTTTGTCACTGTCATGGAATGAAGTCATGGACTGAAGTTGGAGTTAGCTGAATCGGTTGTGTGGCCCTCGCGCTACGACTCCCCGAACAAGCGACACACCCTCCTGACCAGTTGTAGCAGGAATACTGCCTACTGATACGTCATTTCCTTTAGCCTCGTTATCATGTTAATTTGATTGAATGAACATCTTACTTTTCCTTCTTTGTCATGCGCAGTAGCATAGATGTTAATCTTCTTTTGTATTACTTGTAACTATTGTTTTAGATTAAGTATATATTCCTTTGACTCTTATTTTTAGGGAGCTTTTTGATGTGAATAATTATATACACACTTAAGGACTTCTTCATTGTCTCGACCTCGTAATGGAGATTAAATGACAGTTACTAACAACTGTCACAAAGTGGGGGGGGGTGGGTTTTTCCATAGTAAAGGTACCTGGAGATGTGCCGCGCTCAAGGGTATACTTTTTCGGACTTTTAGTCTTCTAGTCTAGCCAAGGGTATGCTCTTTGGCAATTTTAGTCTAGGCCAATCTAGGAAAGGGTATAATTTTTGGCAATTTTCGTCCAGGAAAGGCAAAATCTTCTTAATTTGTGTCTAGAAACCCCAAATTTTGGCAATTTTGATTTAGAGAAGGCGAAATTTTGGTGATTTATGCCTAGAAAATGGCAAATTGGGGCACTTTTAGTCTAGAAATTAGTCTAGCCAAGGGTATCATTTTCACAAAAATTGGTCTAGCNCAATTTCAGTCGAGGCCAGTCTAGGCAAGGGTATAATTTTTGGCAAATTTCGTCCAGGAATGGCCAAAGTGTCTTAATTTGAGTCTAGAAACACCAAATTTGGGCGATTTTGGTCTAGAGAAGGCGAAATTTTGGTGATTTGTGCCTAGAAAACGGCAAATTATGGCACTTTTGGCCTAGAAATTAGTCTAGCCTAAGGTGTCATGTTCACAAAAATTGGTCTAGCCAACGGTACCATTTTGAAGATGCTTGCCGCACACCCTTATCCGAAATTTTGCCAAGAACCCCCCCCCCGTGCTCCTGACCCACCCATTACATACAACTACATGTTATTACTACTATGAAATAAATTAACGAAATGGGACTTTGCGAAAAGATATTTTAAGAAAATTCAGTGGATTGATAACAGTATTAACAAGGAGTCGTGTTTTGTTGGACACTAGCCCTGTCCACAAGTTGCTCGAAATGTCTTGAAAAGTTGCCAGAAATATCCTAAAAGTTGCTCAAAAGTTGCCACTTTTTTCAAAGAGTTGCCAAAAAGTTGCTCATTTATCGTCATGTATTTCGGGTCGGCTGTCACACAGATGCATGAATAATGGACATATATGCATGATTTTATTGTCAAGGATGCTTCAAGAATTTGCCTACTTACTTAGATTCAACTTTTGCTATGATCACGAAACTGCATTTCTGTTCCTTGGAAGTTGTAGCTTTTCGACCATAAGGCTCAAATCTTTAAAAAGGTTGGTTTCAAATTGCATTACATTTTTTTTATTGAATGACTTGAAAAGAAGTCATGGTACTTTGCTGTAAATCTGGCGTAGAAATTTTTTGATATCTGGATTATTTTCAAAATGACAGCCTTTTTAGTTTTGTTGAAAGAATTCTTGGGAACTTTTGAAAAAATTTAAATAATCGTAAATCCTAAATCAATTGAGGAAAAATGATACAGTCTTCAAGACAACCATAGTTTATGAAGGTCTGCAATATATGGTGGCAAGCAGAAAGATATAGCTCTTCTGGTTTTGGATTTATAAATTTGATGACGTCACAGCCTCAAATATAATAAATGCCGCTATTTTGAAATTAATCAAGATATCAAAAAATTTCCATGGCATATTTACAGGAAATTACTCTAAATTCCTTTCAAGCCATTTAATTCAAAGAAAATGTAAAAGAATTTTACACCCACCTTTTCAAAGATTTGAGCCCTTGCTTAGCTTTTCGACGCTAATACTGTTTGTTCGACCCATCTAACACATGTTCAGTATTTTAGCTAAAACAATGTCTTGCTTATAAACAGCAGCAACAACAATAACGTCAATTGATAAATAAATAATCAGCATCATCATATATCATTTGTTACAAAGACCAATTATTCACCTGCTCAGACGTTGAATGCTATCCTTATCACAAAACAGATCCTTTCCATGTCAAATTTTGATTATTTTTGCAGAGAATGAAACAAACTTCATTGAAATTGTTGTAATATTTCTAAAATAATGACAAATTTCTCAATATTGCAAAAGTTGCCAAAATTCCTGGAGGTTGCCCAAAAGACTGAAAGTTGCCCAAAAGTTGCCGAGCAACTTGTCGACTGGGCTATTGGACACAAATGGATCACCAAACAGGACCCAAAAACGAACATGATTTTTCATTAGTGATTCCTTTCTTTGCCAATGAATTTTTTGTATTTTGAAGTTATTTGTAACGTTAATGAATTGAGTGTAGATTTTTAGTCGTCTTCTGAATATCTTCTGATGCTCACTGTAAGACTTTACCTAGATCAAGATTCGAATTTCCTAACGGCTCATTCTTCCATAATTTGTTGAATTATATCAACGAGAGGATGTGAATGTTCTACACTAGTCGTAAATCTCACTCATTTTTAGATGGAAAGCCCACAAGAAACAGCCCCAATATTTCCATCATCTTTCACCCTGGAATTAACTCCCGACGAACCGTGCTCTTCAACTACGTCCACCAGTGAAAACTTTCGGCAGCCAAATATCATTCTTGAAAGACGACGAAAACGGGCGGCAAGTAAACCTTCTCATGCAGAAATTAACCTGGGCGGTGATGGAGATATCAACTCACTTATCAACACACCCGATGAAATACGTGATCAAGGAGAAGGTAATTCATTTTCTAATTTTAGGTAATATTTTCGTCGCCTAGTTTGCACTTTAGCGGACATACTTTTAACCTTTCCCTGTTTTTGATATTTGTAGCGATGTTTGGATGGACAATGCACCAGTACTTAGATTGAAGTAAACTGGTTCCTGCCACAGCTTTATGCCATGTTTAGGTCATTTTGACGTTCTCCTGTAAGTGCGAATGAGTCGAATCACGTTCGAATTTTGTATTATCCAATAAGATGACAGACTTTCTATCGCTATAATTTAGAAAGCCAATCATCGATCAGTTCTTACAATAAAATTCAATTCAACCTCTGTGTTTCCTTGGAAGCTGTGTCGACATCCTCTTTGGTTCTTTTCTAAGATATAGCTGATCTAATTAGTTTCAATTGTAAAAACCACATTTTTTTGCATATTTTTGTGATAGCTAATTAATAAGTTAATCAAAACATAAGTTTACTTGCTGAGAATGGTCATTCCTTTCCATAGTTGTTGTAGTCGATTTGGTCATGAAGCAATTTTATCCCCAACTGTTCAATTTTTAGTAGAATTTCTACTTCAAAGCAATATTTTATCTCGACTTCGAAATAATATAGCTATAGTTGCACCCAAACATACATAGCGTATTCGTCATTTTATTTAAAGATGAAATGTCTCTTGGGTTTTTATTCATCCTGTAGNCGATTTGGTCATGAAGCAATTTTATCCCCAACTGTTCAATTTTTAGTAGAATTTCTACTTCAAAGCAATATTTTATCTCGACTTCGAAATAATATAGCTATAGTTGCACCCAAACATACATAGCGTATTCGTCATTTTATTTAAAGATGAAATGTCTCTTGGGTTTTTATTCATCCTGTAGAGTAAATGGCAAGGAAATTTCAAAAAGTTTCATGAAAGAATATTAGAAAAGTAGTTTTTGCAATTTTATCATTCATGTAATCATCTTCAGCGTTTTTAGAATCCATCCATGTCCTTTTAATTCAAATTCATCCAAGGAGCATGACATTTCCTAAATATAAACAGTGTATTTCCAAGGCAACCGTTCGTGTTGGAAATCAAGAATTTTGAAATTAAAGAAATGGGAAAGAGATGAAGGCTTTGTCTTCTGTTTTATAAAATAAAATCAAGTAAGGCAGGAAAAGTGACAACATTTGATCATTGTCTTCAGCCCTTTTTGAATATCTTTTGAAGGGGTCTTTCCCACAGAATCCCTCATAATTTGAGGACCGAGTGGCCGATTTGAGCCAGGTAAATTCTTACTTATAATTGAACAGGTTCGCTAGTAAACAGTGCTTTTGCCAATAATATTGCTGTGATCTCTAGGAGCAGTAATCCTTCAAATGAGGATTGTTTTTGCTTACTCATCCGGTAGTGTAGCATAATTTTATCTACATTTGTATTGCAAGTCAGGTTGTAAGTGTCTAGCAATTTATTTTCAGCAATTGTTATTACTTATGTGATTGTGTCTAGTAAGATTAATTTGCTTGAAATCCTGGAGAGTGCCTTATATTTATATTATTGTCACAGTAATTACTGACAAAAATTTAGTTAAAATTTGCCCGTCTTTTAATTTTTAGAACCAAATCCAAAATTGAGAAGGTCGCTTCGAATGCCAAGAACGACACGAAACATAGAAAAAGACGAGTTGCACAAAGTTGTTAGAACGCAGAATAGTAATAAAGGTGGTGCAGATGAACGTAACCCTACGACCTTCCAACCAACCTCCCATATATGTAATCTATGTGACAAGGGTTTCACAACAGCCATTGAGTTAAAGAGACATAAGAGTGGACATACGAACGAAACACGATATTCATGTGTTGTTTGTGCGAAATTATTCAGTACTCATGAGCGCCTTAAATTACACCGAAGGATTCATACTGTAAAGACAGTTTATTCGTGTGATTTTTGTGACAAATCTTTTAATCATCGAGGACAGCTTAAGGTGCACGAAAGGATGCATAATGGAGAAAGACCTTTTTCGTGTGAAATTTGTGGAAAGGTATTTACCCAAGTTGGAAACCTAAAAAGACATAAGCTAATACACACTGGAAAAAAAGCTTTTTTGTGTGAAGTTTGTGGAAAGGCATTTACCCAAGCTGAAGACCTAAAAAGACATCATCGAATACACACTGGAGAAAAACTTTTTTCTTGTGAAGTTTGTGGAAAGGTATTTACCCAAGTTGGAAACCTAAAAATACATAAGCGAAAACACACTGGAGAAAAACCTTTTTCGTGTGAAGTTTGTGGAAAGGCGTTTAGCCAATCTGGATACCTAAAAATACATCAAAGAATGCATAATGGAGAAAGACCTTTTTCTTGTAAAGTTTGTGAAAAGGCATTTACCCAAGCTGGAGACCTAAAAAGACATCATCGAATACACACTGGGGAAAAACCTTTTTCTTGTAAAGTTTGTGAAAAGGCATTTAGCCTAGCTGGAGACCTAAAAGTACATAAGCGAATACATACTGGAGAAAGACCTTTTTCTTGTGAAGTTTGTGAAAAGGCATTTACCCATGTTGGAAACCTAAAAATACATAAGCGAATACATACTGGAGAAAAACCTTTTTCTTGTGAAGTTTGTGGAAAGGCATTTACCCAGGTTGGAAGCCTAAAATTACATAAGCGAATACATACTGGAGAAAAACCTTTTTCTTGTGGAGTTTGTGGAAAGGCATTTAGCGATTCTGGATACCTAAAAATACATCAGCGAATACATACTGGAGAAAAACGTTTTTCGTGCGAAGTTTGTGGAAATGCATTTACCAAACTTGGAAACCTAAAAATACATAAGCGAATACATAATGGAGAAAGACCTTTTTCGTGCGAAATTTGTGGAAAGGCATTCACCCAACTTGGAAACCTAAAAGTACATGAGAAGATACATACTTGAGAAAGTCCTTTCGTGTGAAGTTTGCGAAAGGCGTTTACTGACAGTAGCTCACTTAAAAAACATAAGCGAATACATACAGGAGAGAAACCCTTTTCATGTGACGTTTGTGGGAAAGCATTTATTGAAAGTGCAAAACTTAAAGGACATAAGCGAGTACATAATTGAGAGAAACGTTTTTCGTGTGAATTTTGCAGGAAAGAATTTGCTCGAAAGGAAAGCCTAAAAATTAATAAGCGGATACATAATGGAGAAAGACCTTTTTAGTGTCATAAGCAAAGACATGCTAGAAACATACAAGAAACATAAGCAAAGACATGCTAGATAAAGACCTTTTTCGTGCGATCTATGTGGGAAATCATTTCATTATAGTGTGAATCTTAAAAGGCATAAGTGAATACATGCAGCAGAGAATCCATATTCGTGTGATGTTTGTAAGAAAGCATTCAACCGAAGTGGGAATCTTACAAATCACATGCAAGTACATACTAGGGTGGTCAGGCAGCTTTTGTCATTTGATATNCCATATGATGTTTATTCAAATTCATTGATCGCAGGTGGCACCCTTAAAACAAATAAGCAAATACATACCAGAGAAAAGCCCTCTTCGTGTGATGTTTGTGAGGAATAATGCACATTTCCTGAAAATCTTTAAAGGCATAAATGCTGCATACTTGATATAAGCGTTTATCAAATGATACACGAGAGAACCATCTAACTCCTATTAAAACAAGTGAATACCGGGTGAATGAAGAAAAAAGCAATCCTCGTTTGAAAGGCCACTGCTCCGTGGATATAAAGGCAAAAAGTAGTGGCAAAAATTATAATAATAGTATAGTAGTATAGTATATAGTATAGTATTTTAATAGTAGTGGCAAAAATATTATTCAATAGTTGACATATTCAAATAAATTATAGAATTTACTTAAGTGTAATCTGCTACTCGGTCCTGAAATTAAGAAGGATTTTCTCGAGAAAGCTCATCCAAACAATCCTCAAAAACTTCATAAATGTTCGATCAAATTTTCCCAATATTTCTACTCTTCAGCAATGACCTGTAAAAGGTTCAGCATGTGTTATCCCTTTGGGAGAATGAAAGTGCCGTAAGTAGGAGCGTAACAACAGTGTTTCGGGCGATTTCATTTCCCCAAGAGGATAACGGCTGAGGGGTGTTAAAACGTGTTCAAGTCATTGCTGTGAGGAAGAGATATTAGGACAATGGGATCTTTATTTTAGGCCTGTTTTGAAAGTTTCTTGAAGGAGCTTTCAGAAAAAATCCCTAATAATTTCAGAACAGAGTTGCTGTTTTCAGTCAAGTACATTTAAAAATATATTTGAACATTGGCACCATCAATAGAATTGGCAATAGCAATTGCCTTCATATGCAGGGAGCGGTGACCTTTCAAACGGGGATTTGTTTGTTTTAGTCACCCGCTAGAGTCTCTAAAGTCCAACCATAATCTATAAATGGTAGAACTGTTTTTAGACATAGAACTGCTATTATTTGACAAAATATTGCAAACTATAGGTATCATTTAAAAGAATTCATCGCGTGGAACCTATAATTTTTGATAAAATTTGACAGAGATAACCTCGAGCGTGGTCTAATTTAGAGCTAACAGTATGAAAGAGAACAATGTTATGTTGTTCTGCTTACAGATTCCTAATCAGAAGACATCACGGTTTGATAAAAAAAGCAAATTTGTTTTGCAAAGTTGATGAACAAAAAACCTGCAAACAATGCTCCAGTGACTAAATTAGCAACAACAAATTTAAAATCAACATAATTTCATAACCCTTGAAAGATTGAAGTTCCGCTCGGCAAAAAAAGCTCTCTTGCATGGTACCTAGCGTCCAGTATTTTGCAATATAATGTGCCCTTGTTCATTGGTACTTCAAGAGAGGAAATCTTAAAGGGCATTAAACAGAGAGCCACTTTTATAGGCTTGAGGTGTTGGTTGAATGATGCATTCAGGAGCAAACTCTCACGGATGACCAGTTCCAAATTAATTCCCAGGGGTAAACTTTCGTAAATTTAGATGTTTGATCATTTTGCAAATTAAAATTTCTTGAATTTGCTTCAAAAACTCGAAAACCGCTGAACCTTCTTGTAGCAATGCGAATACATCTTCCTTTTAATTAGTTAGAATTTTGTTTTGTTTCCTTCTATAAATTATTAGTTTTGATACAGAAGATTTATATTCCAGTTTGCAAATAGTTTTTTCAATTCTGTTAAAGGTATTCAACATTTTAGTTACGTTGAATTGTTGTATATTTTGCAATGCATTCGCAGGTATCAGCGAATTAACTATACCTGAAATTGATTTCAACGCATGAGGGACACTCGAGCTCTTTCTCAAAGTTAGTAATGAAACTGGCTATTCGTACAGACGGCATGACGTCACAACAGTGTTAAGAACACAACGCCATCTTGTTTTAGGGTAAACGTTCAGAAAATGTCTATAGGTTTCTGTGGGAAATTTGCAACAAGTTGCATAAAGTTGCTCTTGTATTCTCCCTCGCGATTGTGGGTAGGAAAAGGATAGGTAGCAAATGTCAGTCAGACCTAAACCAATGTGATAATTGCAGGAACATACTGTTTTTGAAAGCAAAACAAACATTTAGGCCAAGAACGCTGTGAAAAACTTTCCTTTGCGGCGATGATTTTGCATACAATGCCAGAAACTCCATCCGTTGTAAGTTGCTCGTCGCTTCTTTGAAGCCAACATTCCTTTACGATGTTCGCCTATCTATCNTAGGGTAAACGTTCAGAAAATGTCTATAGGTTTCTGTGGGAAATTTGCAACAAGTTGCATAAAGTTGCTCTTGTATTCTCCCTCGCGATTGTGGGTAGGAAAAGGATAGGTAGCAAATGTCAGTCAGACCTAAACCAATGTGATAATTGCAGGAACATACTGTTTTTGAAAGCAAAACAAACATTTAGGCCAAGAACGCTGTGAAAAACTTTCCTTTGCGGCGATGATTTTGCATACAATGCCAGAAACTCCATCCGTTGTAAGTTGCTCGTCGCTTCTTTGAAGCCAACATTCCTTTACGATGTTCGCCTATCTATCCGCTAAAGTTGTTGAATGATTTGAAACAGCTTTCAATCTTTTAGACTTGATTTATTTGGATAAATAAACGAGACAGTCGCAACATCCCAGTACGACTCTATGCTTTGTAATTGCTTCATTTACCCCAACTCTGATTTTCGAGCATGAATTGACAAAGTCACGTGACATATCGTCTGTATGAATAACAAATATGGCTAGGATGGCTCATTAATATTGGCTGGCTGTGTAATTAAAGTACACAAAATCAACGCAATACAAAATAGATGTCACAATTGCATGCATCATTGATCAAGACAGTTTCTACTAAGGTCTCCATGGCCATCGGCTTTTTAAAACAAGTTCTTTCTGCCAAAGGAAAGTTTTAAAACCCTCTACACAGGTATTGAGGAGCCCCACTTTCGATACTGTTGTTCTCTTTGAGGTTGTTCTGGTTCTAGATAAATTAGCGAGCTGCAAAAGCTTACAATCGTACTGCTAAAATCATAACAAAGAGCAGCTTTGATACCCCAAGCAGACCACTTATCGAAGAGATGGGCTAGAAGACAATTGAAGAACCCATTGGCAATGAGTCTCAAACGATGGTCTTCAAGTCACTAATGATTTGGCTCCACAATACCTGTGTAACGTTTTCATCAAAAACTCGGAACGCTCCTCCTGTAGCCTCAGTAATACTGAGACTGATTTAAAGTCGCTTTACAGGATCCTATCTCTAATTTCATTAAGATAACGTTATACACCCAAGTTACGGTTTGCTTTGCGATATCATTTTCCCTCAGTTCCTTCCAACAATTCATCACTATCTTTCAAAAGTGTCCGGTGTATCGTAAGAGAGTTTTGAATCAAGTACAGCGTATAGAGCGTATTATGCACTTCGCATTTGTCATAAGCTACTTAGCTGGTGCTTCTTTGGAATATGAGTTTTCGCTAAACTTCCTTTTGTTCCTAGCAGGTGATATCGAGACCAATCCAGGCCCTCACACTAACAATTGTCTCAAATTTTTTCATAGGAATTTGAATAGCATCTGTGCCAGGGACAATATTAAGATCTCACTAATTGAAGCATATAATTCTATTCATCGATTCGACGTTATTGCACTTTCCGAGTCCATGTTAAATAGTTCTATTAGCAATGACGATATTTTCATCGAGGGTTTTAGCAAAGAAATCTATCGAAATGACCACCCTAGTGACACCAGAAAGGGTGGTGTGTGTCTATATTTTCGAGAAGGCTTACCAATTAAACGAAGGATGGATCTTGAATTGATGCAAGAGATCATTGTTACTGAAATTACGATTGCTCGCAAGAAAATATTTTTCATCACTGTCTATCGCAGTCCAAGTCAAAACAGTGAGCAATTTGAACATTTCATTACAAGTCTGCAGATTACATTAAACCAGCTTCAAAGGGAAAGGCCTCACTCTCTAATTATTACCGGAGACTTTAACTGTAGATCTTCCCAATGGTGGGCGGTAGATATTGAAAGTCCAGAGGGGACTGCGCTTGATGAGATAATTGAGACAAACAACTTAACGCAGCTGATAGATGAACCAACTAATATACGGGGTGAAGGAATGTCCTGCATTGACCTAATCATTACTGACAAACCTAACTTATTTGTGGAATCTGGAGTTCATCTCTCTTTGGACAGTCGATGTCAGCATCAAATAATATATGGGAAACTTAACATATCTGTACCTTCTCCACCACCTTATAAAAGAACTCTTTGGGACTACTCCAAGGCAGATTCGCGATCAATCCACAATAAGATCAATGAAATTGACTGGCATTCTCGTTTTGATGGGCTTGGACCGGAGGAAATGACGGAGCTATTCACAAACAACCTGTACTCTATTCTCTCTTCAAATATCCCTAACAAAGTAGTGACATGTAATGACAAGGACCCCCCATGGATAACCCCACATCTCAAACAATCAATTAAACGCAAGCAAAGAACTTATAGAAATTTTGTTCAACATGGTAGGAGGGAAGAGGATTGGGAAAGAGTAAAAAATGTTCGCAATGCTACTTCAAAACTTATTGTCAATGCCAAGGAAAGCTACTTTTCGAAATTAGGCAGGAAATTGTCTGATCCAAATCAAGGTTTGAAAGAGTATTGGTCAACTCTTAACAGATTAATGAATAAGAAGAAGACGTTTAACATACCTCCATTGTTAGAAAATGGTTTATTCCTAACAAACATACAAGAGAAAGCTAATGTGTTAAATGATTATTTCGTCGAACAGTGCTGTGCGGTATCGACTGGGAGCACTCTTCCGAACTTCCGACCTCGATGCAATGTGCTTTTGCAAAATCTGGTTATCGACAGGGCAAAAGTTCTAAAGTTGATTCGTTCTCTCGATGCTAACAAAGCTCATGGGTGCGATAACATATCGATTTTTATGATAAAGATATGTGATGATTCTGTAGTAGAGCCATTGTGCCAGATCTTTGAAAAATGCCTAGAGACAGGGATCTATCCCTCAGTCTGGAAGAAAGCAAATATAATTCCTATCCATAAAAAGGGTAGCCGGCAGTGCAAAAATAATTATCGACCAATTTCACTTCTACCAATTTTTGGAAAAATATTTGAAAAATTGATTTTTGATGTCATATATGAGCACCTTTGTAATAATGGACTCCTAACTCCACATCAATCAGGTTTTCGCCCAGGTGACTCAACAATAAACCAGTTGTTAGCCATAACTCATAAAATTTATACTGCTTTTGAAGAAATTCCCAGCAAAGAAGCACGGGCGGTCTTCCTCGATCTTTCAAAGGCTTTTGATAGGGTCTGGCACGATGGACTACTTTACAAACTTGAGTGTAGCGGAATTTCTGGGCATCTTCTGTCATTACTTGGTAACTTTCTAGTAAATCGTAGACAGCGTGTTGTATTGAATGGCAAAAGCTCACAATGGGCACGAATATCTGCTGGAGTGCCACAAGGTTCCGTCTTGGGTCCCTTATTTTTCCTTGTATATATCAATGACATTGTGGAAAACCTGCATTGCGACGTCAAAATCTTTGCCGATGATACATCTCTTTTTTCTATTGTGAAGGATGAAAACGAAACTGCTGTTGAATTAAATAGGGATCTCGAAAGGGTTCGACTTTGGGCATGGCAATGGAAGATGAAATTCAACGCGGACAAAACGGAAGAAGTTATTTTCTCTTCAAAAAGACTCAGGCCCACTCACCCTCCTCTTTTCCTAGGGAACGATGAGGTGACGGTAAAAGCAGAGCACAAGCATCTTGGCATGATTCTCGATTCTAAGTTAGATTTTCAGAGTCATACTAAAGAGGCTATNGTGTACTCCTAAAATATGTTTAGCAAACATGCTTTGGACTTTTCAATCTTGCTATCTTTCTTGGACTGATAACACCATACTTCAGATCCATGTAGGAGGATTGGTTTAATGGTTGAGTGGAAAACTTTAAGTAAGGTTTTATAGATAGAAAATTTACAGACGACAGTTTGTAGATGCTGAACAGAGCTCTCTTTGCTTTCATAGAGAGGTCTTCTATTATGCTTGATAGGTTTCCATTACAGTCTAATAAAAATCCTAAATATTTATATGACTTTTTTATTTGTACTTCGTTATTATTTATCTTAAATTTGTTATTTCTTTTAACTTTTCCTGCTTTATTGAATATTACTACTTTAGTTTTTTCGACATTTATATTCATTTTCCTTGTGCTACAGAAGTCTTCTAATTCATTAATGCTGTTTTTTAGTCCACTTTCTGTTCTTGATATTAGAACGATGTCATCTGCCCAAAAAAGACAAGGAACTTTTTATCTAAGATACATGGGGAATCGTTATGTTTTTTGTTGACCAAGTTTACGCAGAGGTTATTCATATCTATATTGGAGAGAAAGGAACTTAATGGGTCTCCTTGTTTTACTCCTAGATTTATTTCAAATTCTTGACTCATATTATCATCTATTATTATCCTATTTAGAGTTTTGCTGTAGAGATTTTCGATTGTACCTACTATTTTGCCTTGAATGCCGTAGCTCTTAACTTTATGGATTAAACCTTGTCTCCATACCTTATCAAATACTTTTGATATATCTATGAAGCAACAGTGCAAGTCCTCTTTTTCTTTAAAAGATTATTTATCTATTATAGACTGTAGGATGAATAAATTGTCTGCAGTTCTCATTTCCGGCCTGAATCCTAAAATTTCATCAGCAAATAGTTTGTGGGATTCAAAGTTTCTACTCAGCCTTGTACCTAATATTTGGTTAAATAGTTTTCCAAAACAAGATGTTAGTGTTATACCTCTGTAATTTTTAGGATTCATGTGATCTCCACTTTTGAAAATAGGTTTAGCTATTCCGTCCTTCCAGATTTTAGGGTATTGACCAAATACTGAATTAAACAGATTACAGATTATTGTGCAGCCCTTTTTTAGGTTTACAAAGTTCTGAATTAGTTCATTTGATATGTTGTCAATTCCTACTGCTTTTCCTTTTTTGAGTAAGTTGGACTGTTTTAAAACTTCTTGGAATGCTATTTCTTTATTCAGGTCATTGTTAATTTGTGTTATTTCCTCCTTTTGAAGAGTTGGTCTTAATAAATTTAGGGGTTTATCTGGTAAAGGAGAGCTGGTCATATCATTATTATGCACGAAATCAAGGCTGGGTCAGCCGTAGACTTATTACATGTCGTAGTTTCGATACTTGCCTGAACTGATATACGCTCCAACTACGACTCACGATCTAACTGTCAGTTGAGACGACCACATCATGGCCTAAGCTATTTCATCGAAATTACCGATGCAAAAACGCTTAAAAATTCGAGGTTCCGGCATTTGAACATGGGAATACTAGTTAGTAATACTTAGAAAAATGTTTCATTGATGCAAAAAGTTAAATACCTGAAATTTTCTGCAATAGTCTTCCTGTTTAGAGGCAAATTAGATCAGGTAAATCTGCTCGAAGCTGCGAGAGTCGACGTCAGTCGGCAATGTTGTCATGACAACTTGATCAACCAATAAGAGATCGTTATTTGAGTGCTATTCGCCCATATTTGGCTAGACTTGCCCCAAGTCTATTTCATGAAGTCCTTCCGACCGATCCCTTTTCCATAGTTCCCGGATCCGGGAACTATGGAAAAGGGATCGGTCGGAAGGACTTCATGAAATAGACTTGGGGCAAGTCTAATATTTGGCCGGCCCTTGACTTTCTCTGGACTGCAAATGCTGCCCTCTGATTGGTGAGACGAGGCGCGACAAAAAAATGTCACGCCTAGCCGCCTCAACTGACAGTTAGATCATAAGACTAGGTCAGCCGGTCTGTTTCCTTTTTCTGGGACACCCGATATTAATTTTTATTAGATTTTATTACCTTTCTTTGAAGTTTAGTTATGAGAGACTCTTAGATATAACTGTAATTAGATACTAAATAAATGTAGTTATTTTCGGTTGAATGAAATGAATTAGAAAATAACTAGGTTTTATTGCGTTGCGTTGTATCTATCGTTTTATTCTGGTTGTAAAGCGGCTCTTTCTTTTTCCTACATAGGACTAAGTTTTATTACGTTGATTTCAATACAGCTTATGTATTTAAAATTCTTCTCATTTCCTTTCGGTACCAACTTTCTTCTGTCGGGATATTGCTTTTCTGTAATTCTTGTTCACGCCCATGCTGTCATTACGTTAGGTCTTTTTCCTGTTTTCTGCCAAAAAAGTTAAAAAAACATGGGAGGGTTCTTTCTAGGTGGTATTCGAAAACAGATTTGTGGACGTCATAACGCGGGGTTTCCTTGGAGACTTTTTTTAGTGGGTGCAGTTTTAGTAAAAATTGTATGAAAAAGATTTGAAATGGGAAAGTCTTTCGAATTCTTGCGTTAAAAGTCATATGTTTCTAAGCAGAAGTTCCTACGTTTTAGATTTTGGTAAATAAGAAACATTGCTGCAGAAGTTTGCTCAAAGAAAAATCAAACAAAAGCTTTTTCATATCAATTCTCCTGTGTGAATATTGCGTTGAATTACAGAACCATTTGCTAACTATTTTCATCTGACACTGGTCACAGCAAATCAACAGGTAAGATTCCAGAATGAAAAAACAAGAATAAAACTGTGCATTTTATTGAAGTTAGTCTGTCAGAGAGAGAGCATCATCTGTCGAGTTGCTCAGCATAGGCGTAGGAACCAGGGGGGCTGGGGGGGCTGCAGCTCCCCCAACGTTGGAAAAATTTACCAAAATCAGCCTTTTTCGGGCAAAGATCCACCCTAAGTCGGGCAAAAAATTTGGTAAACAATGGAAATTTTATCGGGCAGCCCCCCCAGATTTTATCTTCCCCTACGCTTATGAGTTGCTGTGACCAGTGTCAGACAAAAATATTAAGCAAGAAGTCTCAACGCGATTTTCAAATGACAACTCATATTTTTGTTACAGTTTCTATGTTCTTAGTCTTCTTCACTGTCATCTGCATAAAGTAGCCTCTGTTCTTCGATGCGACTTTCCATATCACTGGCAGGAAATGCATCACGGATGGCCCAAAGAGCACATGATGGTATGACTTTCCGAACCCCTTTGCCAAGGCGATTATGTCCCCACCACGTGTATTGCTTGTAAGCGGAAAATCTGAGATTCCTGAAAAGTAAAGATCACTATCATTAGGCATTATTTACAATGGAAATAAAAGTTCAACTCTTGATAGAATTCTTAGGGAGAATGCCATCTTAGACACAGCGGGAAAGCTATTCCATAGTTTTGCTCCCCAGAAAGATTAAAGGGGCCCATTAGCCATGTACGAAGAACGCTGGTACAGGACAGCCACAGGGGTGGCGCCAGGAATCTTCCGACGGAGGGGCTCGAACTTCCGACAGGGGGGCTAAAATGGCAAAAAATGCTGTTTTCGTACGTCATTTTGCCAAATTTCCTCCGACAATAACCCAAAATTTCCTCCGACGGGGGGCTAGATGCTTCTGACGGGGGGGCTGTAGCCCCCCTAGCCCTCCCCTGGCGCCACCATTGAGCCTAAAACAGCTTAGGGAAGTGTAGTGATGACGTGAATTAAGGACACATGGGTAAAAGGATTAGAAGGTAGAATAAGGAGTTATCGCCTCGTCACGAGCATTGCAAACATGAATAGCAAATGCCGACCTTCTCATGTATGTCCGTAAAAGAGCTGAGACATTTCTGGGTGGGAGCAATAGCTTCTTCGAAGCTGCGGCAAATTTGGTATTTTTCATATTTCCATTTTTAACTGGGCAGTAAACTTTCGAACCAGGCATTGCTGTACAATCATCAAACAGTTAACTGAGGCCTCCTGGTTTCGTTGGCAGCGTTATGTCATTACTTCTTGCAGTGGCTGTTGCTAGAATACTGTCTTTCAGTTTTTTGGTTGCTAAGCAGGGGTCTGTTGCTAGAATACTGTCCTTCAGTGTTTTGGTTTCTAAGCAGGAGTCCGATGTTGGAAGTCAAAAAGCAGATAAACATCTGCAAATTCCAAGCATAATATGAGGCCAAGGCAATAGGACGTAATAGATCATTTGTGGTCGAATTGCACATAATGGTTTGTTTGCGTGGCGCAGTTCCAAAAAAGACTTTCTAGGCGATCTAGTAGAACTTCTGTGGCAGCAGTTGGCAACTGATTGCATTCTTTGCAT
>REGM01000028.1:1759752-1790490 GCA_004194415.1 Aurelia aurita | reverse complement strand
ATCCACCTATCAAGTTGTTGTAATTCGCTGGGGAGCAGAGGAATTTTCTGAAACTTCTTTCCCACAGTCTTTATGCCGCATATGTTCATTGTAGTTAATTTATGTTGTAGTTAGCGTATTGTGATTAATTTACAAGTATTCTTTGTTTTCTTTTTGTGTATTTTCCTAATAGTGTTCATTGTTTTCTGTTATATGTAAGAACATGGGGTAGCCACGATATTTTGCTCCTCGTGTTATCGTCCCTGTAGTATTGTATAGTTGTATAGTATTAATAGGTAGAGTAAGTAAACATGTATTGTAAGAGTTTTATCTGGATAAAAAAAAAATATATCTCTTGACATCTTCGCTAGGATTGTGGTGAGACTTCTTTATCACCCGTAGCAGGAAATTCGTCAAACTTTCTGGCCCTTGTCTCTGTTTGGATTGAAGTGCCTCAACCGTTGGTGGTCATGGCAAGTCCGGTGCGGATCAGACAAGTTTAAAGTTCTTCGAATTACGAACAAGAAAATTCCTGTAGCTACCATATACAGAATTTCAGGAGAAGAGCTAGAAGTTGTCTTGCACCATCTGTACTTAGGAATAGAATTAGATGCGAATCTAAGCTGGAACAACCATGAAAGCAACATAACAAATAGAGCTACAAATGTCCTAAATCTTGTTCGAAGAAATCTTTACAGCTGTCCAAAAAAGATAAAAGCAAAAACATACAGCACAATAGTAAGACCAGTTCTAGAGTATGCATCTACAGTATGGGATCCTTATCAAACAAATTGTATAAAGAAAATTGAGGCAATGCAAAGGAGAGCTGCAAGATTTTATAAGAAGGGACATGATCGACACTCTAGTGTCGCGGTTAAGTTAAAAGAACTGAAATGGCCAACCCTTCAAAAAGGCGTGTTATTGCAAGGTCCTGTCTATTTCATAAGGCAGTGAACAATCATATAAGCCAATTCGGAGTCTCGGAAACGCATGCGCAGATGCAGCATTCGGGATAAATTTTACTTGAATTCAATTAAAATTTATCCCGAATGCTGCATCTGCGCATGCGATCCCGAGACTCTGAATTGGCTTATTGCTGTAGACATTCTATCCTAAATTATGACACTGATGCAAATGGAAGAAGTCATAGACAGTTAATCAATATTGGCGCTAATACCAGCACTTATTTGTATTCATTCTTCTCCAGAACCATCAAATATTGGAACACATTACCAATTGAATACCAGCAACTGAAAGAGGAAACATTTAAGAAAAACTTCAGAAAGAAATTGAAATGAACAATATGAACGTTGTAGATTCAAAAGCTCAAAGCATTCATAGACAACCCAAAGGACTGCCTTTAATTGTATTTTAGAACTTTTATTTAATTTTTACCAAATTTTATTCCCAACATTATATTTTATTCCTAAAATTAAATATTGGGTGCAAGAAATATGAAAAGTAAAAGTCAGCAAGGTGCAGAGTTGTAAGTGCAGTTAGCAGGGATATACAGTACATCAGAAAAGCCGCTATGGGGGGGGGGGGGGGGGGGAGTGGGCGGGGGTGGAAAAGCCATTCCCCACGAAACTACGCCCAACCTTAAAAGATTTACCGACCCGACCTGATACCGGTATATACTCAACCTTATACCAGTTTTTCGAAAATATATACCAGACTTTGTATCAATTTTTCGAAAATGGCCTATTTACTTGTTCTTTATATCAAAGTCACAAAAATGGATACAGTAATCCTTAAACCAAAAATCTTGAAAACGATACCGTTCTGGGTGGCACGTCCCCAGTACCCAAAATATACATAGTGCGTCCCCCGGGTANGCATCTCCCTTGTTACTTGATTACGTAAACGTTTGTAAGCAGTCCACTTTTCAGGAGATTTCTCAGCTTCTTGTTTTAGTATGTCCCTTTCCATTATTAGGTTTTTAAGAGAAACAGTAAGCCAAGGAGCAAACTGGCTACGAACCCTTTTCTTTCTTACTGGTGCATGAAGATTTAAGATCGATTCGAAAATCTCCTGAAACGTGGCTGCCATACTTACAGGATCATTATGAAATGGACTAAGGATGGTTTCCCAGTCAATCTGTTGTAAGTCTTGACGGAAGAGCATTTTATCATATTTTTTCATGTTGCGAGACTCAATAACTTTTTGTTTATTTCCTTTACGTCGCCAAGCATTTATTTTTCGAATGCCATACACCAGATAGTGGTCAACCATCCCAGTTCTCGTTACATCTGCTTCTAAGATATATTTTGGATTAGAGGAAGAGAAATGGTCAATGAGCGTCTTACTTACTTTTTGCTCACCAGATTCAGTAGTGGTCATGGCAACCCTTGTAAAGCTCTTAATCAATTGTTCGAGTTGGTACTCAGAGTAAATTAACTTGAGCTTCTTAGCATTTGTATTTTTTGCGTTTTTGAAGTCACAGTTGGTGTCTCCAATCAAAATTACTTCCTTCTCTTCTTTATCTAGGTTTTTTAAGATTTCCCTAAAGAGATGCTTTCATTTTGTTCCTCTTGGCTAATTCAAATAAATGGGGGGGGGATGACTTTAAGTGGGGGGGGGTTTGTATCCCAAGAAAAGAGCCCAATTTTCAGAATTCTTAAATTAGTTTTATCATAGGTGTAACCAAAGGTGTATTATATAGACCATATCATGTGGATAAGAAATAAGAACCTCCTACATTGCCTCTGATCATCTTAAAATGTACCAGGTAGGAGATTTTCGGTTAGAAATTCCAAACATTGAATATAGGTTCCAGTCCCCTAAATGTGGAAGAAATATTCAAATTTATTCATTGTTCTCAGAATAAGTTGAAAAGAGCCATCTATTGCTGCATTTTTAGACTGACAGTACTAACATTGAAAATTTAAATTTAGTGCTATCTGTTTTGTTTGTCCTTCTTATACATTGAAAATGAGCTGTCAACTAGTCCTATAGTATTTATTTCCCTTGAGGAATTATTGAATGTCTGCAAAATCACCATTTTGGCCCACTGTGGGGGGGAGGCTGAATGAGCCCCTAGGCTTGATAGGGCTAAATACCTTTGTAAATATCACCTGTTAACCTCAAAGGCCCCTTGGTGGTATTTAAAATGCATTCTAGAAAAGGATATGAAAGGATTTGTTGGTACAATTTGTTAGGCCATTTGTGATTTTGTAGTGTCACATTATTTTGTCTGCCCACCTTTTCCTCTTCAATTCTTATTTAGTTGCTCCCATTGTTTTGTGGGTTTGTGGCAATTAGTTGTTGGCACATGCTGCTGTTTTCTGTTTTCTTGGAGCAGAATTCTTAAGAATTCTTGAGAAAACTTTAAATTTCTTTAACTTTAAAAAAAGTTTTTTAATATTGTTGGCTTGAAACTTCTTAGGACTTCTTTGAGAACTCCTTCTTGTCATGTTGATGTGTGCAGGGCTTGCACTGTTTGACAGTTGTTCCTATCATGCTCTTGACTGTATTTTTTGTAGAAATAAAATGAAGATTTGTGGACAGGATCAACAAAAGAAGCATTGTTCAATAGAAATAAGCAGAACTACTTGTGCTGCAAAGTACAAAACAAAGGAAAACTGTGGTAAGGTGTTTTAGGTTTTTTATATCTAGAATTCTTCTTAGCCTTAGAGTACTAAATTTGAAGTTATGTTGTATTATTTCCTGACAACTACATTTACTTAAAATGCTTTGTGCTGGGAATGTGATTGCAGATTTTTGGTTCAAGTGCTAGGATCACACAGAAGTAGCCAAATTAATGATAGGTTCTTTGACCTATGACCAAGTCATGAGGCTGATCTTGTGAATGTGGCTTGAGAAGCAGCTGTCTAAAGTACTTATGGCTGCAAAGTTTCATGATTATACGACTGTGCCAAATATTTAGAAATGAAAGTGTATCAAGGTTAACAAATTTCTATGTTGTAGAAAATTCAAATTACGATATTTTCTGATAGAAAAACACATCAATATATATGTATATATATAGTGTTCGGTTGAAGAGTGTATGTATTCTTCTGTTGTGCAGTTTTAAATTTTTCTCCTCCTGTTCAAGTATTTTCAAATCAATTGTTGACTCATTCGCTGTGCTTCAAGAATTTGTTTAGGCCAAAACGCCAAAGCTCTGGTTTGGAGGTAGAGGCAAATTTGTCCTTTAAAGATCAATATTTCAACTTTCAAAGCACTAATATCAACAAACGAGGTATCTATGTTCAAGTTGACTATCGAGCTATGTTTTTAAAATGTTTTCGAATTGATTCACGCTAAATTCTCATTGCTAGAGTCGAACAAATCTGTATACTTTTTTTGGGACACCCGGTACTATTTTGAAAATTACCAAAAAATTGTAAAGATACTTTGATCTTGTAGCTATTAGAAATATATTTTTTTATGTTAAACACGCCCACGTTTTTTCTGACTCACTCGGTGCATGATTAGTTGTACCCTTTAGTCAGTTCGAAGGGCTTTCAGAACACCATCAGATAACTTTGATTTCCAAAATTCATTTCTAGCAAAATGCATCCTCATGCATGCCCACTGTGCACCTCTTCTGTGGGGTTAAGCAAGAGAAATATTTCTATATGTTTGAAATGTTTTTCGTTATGTAATACAGTAGTGGCCAAAAGTTTAAGACCACATTTATACCCCATTCATACTGGCAAGTTAAACCAGCCTAAAATAAGCCAAGTTATTGAATGCTGCGTTCTAATCCAATAAATCGAATGAATTTGATTGGTTGAAATTTAACCTGGGCTAGATAAAGCTGGTTTAACTGCTTCAGTGGGAATGAGGTATTAGTGGATATCATTTTTTGTTCTTTTTTTTACATTCCGATAAAAATTTACAATACATATACTTGCTACACTACTTACAAAATACTTAACGATACTACAAGGACGATGCCACTGGGTGCAAACAACTATGACTACTCCGTGGCATCACACAAAACTAAGACGACCTACATATGAATAATCAGAAGAAAACAACAAGACAGAAAACAAAAAACCAAGCAAAGAACACTACACTCTGTTTCAAATTAGATATCAGGTGAAAATTTCCGCGATTATCACCAAACATGATGTTTGCTGGAGTTGTGAGTAATTTTGCGCTATTACATATCTCACCTGATATATAATTTGAGACAGACTTTAGATATAATAGTTAACTAAATAATTGGCGGCTTAGTAGGGAGGGATGGGGGCGAGATACTTTATTCTAAGCGACCAGTACTGTGTATGAAACGTATAGTACTGTGTATGAAACGGATCATTTCATTTCATTTTCATTTCATTTATATTATTTAACCACGGTAGCCCCGTCAGTCCCGTGGGGACTGCTTTACAGGGGGCCGTGCAAAAAATACTACAAAGTAAAAACCTAATTTACAAATGTTGCTAACTTAAGTTGAATAGCAATATAAAAACTAAAAATGTCCATAACAAAATTTTACAAAAATTAAATCAAAAGAAAAGTGAGATCAAACCCTCTGCAATGGCTCGTTTAGCCTTTTCTTGAAGGTAGGAAGAGAGGGTGCATGTTTGACATCCAAGCTTAATTTGTTCCAAAGCTTAGGTCCACGAAATGAAATAGACTTCTGCCCATTTGACGTTTTGAAAAGTGGAACACGCAAGTCAGTTTCGGTGTTTCTCAGCCTCAGTGTATTTTGGGCTGAGTTCTTTATAAACAGCTTGGATAGATATTCCGGAGCAAGACCATTTGTTGACTTGTACATTATAGTCGCTGTTTCATTTTGAATAATGTCAGAAATAACATTTGTTCACATTTGTTCAACGCAAGGAGCTGCAATGCTACTGCTCTGACGTTTGAGTTGTCTTTGAGTTGTTTCAGGTCAAACTCCCATGTAGATTCTGAATTTCACTGTTGTTTTTTGAAATTTTGCGCCATTTTGCTCTAACGTCACAACGAAATCTATAGAAATTATCTGAAATTGTAGTGGTCCCGCCGACAAGGGGGTTGACCCAAAAGTTGTGTTAATCTCCTGGATTTGACATCAATCCATGCAGAATTCATTTATTTGATTTGTTTACAAAATATCAGATCTCCGCGAAAAGGACGGCTTCAGAGAAACAGTCACATGAAGGCTTTCAGTCCACAGCTATGGCCATAAGTTTAAGGCTTTCAGTCCACAGCTATGGCCATAAGTTTAAGACCCATAGTTTAAAGCAACAACTTGCATAGTTATTCGCAATTGATTTTCAAGAATTTTTTGTATTATTCTAATTATCGAATATCAAAGGTTTTAACATTATAAGCCCAGAATTGTTTTGCATTTCCCAAGGGTGGTCTTAAACTTATGGCCATAGCTGTGCACTGAAAGCCTTCATGTGACTGTTTCCCTGAAGCCGTCCTTTTCGCGGAGTTTTGATATTTCACAAACAAACCAAAGAAATGAATTCAGCATGGATTGATGTCAAATCCAGGTGAGTACCACATTTTTTGGGTCAACCCCCTTGTCGGCAGGACGACTACAATTTCTGATAATTTCTATAGATTTCATTGTGACGTTATAGCAAAATGGCGCAAAATTTCAAAAAAACAACAGTGAAATTCAGAATCTACATGGAAATTTGACCTGAAAGAACTCAAAGACAACTCAAACGTCAGAGCAGTAGCATTGCAGCTCCTTCCGTCAACAAATGTTATCAACTAAAATGTGGTCTTAAACTTTTGGCTACGACTGTAATATAAGAAATATTAATTTTCCAAAATAATATTGAATGCTATTTTTGCCTCCTAAGGAACTTAATTCATTTAGCACTTGTCCCAAAGTAATATTTTATTGCTTACAGCAGGTTATAGTAAGTTATGACTTTTCATTTTCTTGCAGGATGTGAATTCATAAAACCCGTTTCTGGATTTGAGTGCCATCTTTGTAAAATATTCATTCGTAATTGGGACGATATTGAAGACCATATTAATTCTTGTCAACATAAGACAATTTATGAGGTACAATTGATTCTACAGTTTTTTGACTTCTTCTATTTTTCTATTCTCCCTTCAGCAACATAGATATGAGGAAATGTCCATTGAAAACATAGAATCAGTGCCACATCTTCTACAAAGTTCTTGTTATTAGAGCTACACAGTAATGAAGAATCAATTCAACTTGAGAACATCTTTGAGTAAGAGATTTAGAGCCATGATCATCTGAAAGCCTAAAACCAGCAGTAGACATTTGGTGAACAAAACAGGACACGTTTTAGGAAATTGTTGATGCTTATGCAGTGTACTGATTTGCAGAGGATAATAAAGCATTTTAAAACGTCTTTCCCAGGAAATGTCTGAAGGAAGTCCAATATCTTTTCAGGTACAATGGAGAAAATCTTTTTGTGCTGCTGTCGAGCCTCTGTAAACTTTACCGCATATAATTGATATGCAACATCAATGAGAAGACTGTATTAAGAACTATTTTGATAATTAAATTTGATAGATTCAAATAATGTATGGACTCGGAGCCCAAGTTATTTAATGCATATGCGCTAATACTTGCCCTTTGATATTTGTGTTTCTATATACCCTGTTTGAAACATCCTTCAGATAAAATGAATCGCCCTGTTGCTGGACGTTCAGTATAATTTAGGCATAATTTACTGAATGCCACATATGTACTATTTCTTATGTTATTTTAGATACATTTAGAAGACCACGTTCAGCATCAAACTGGCGCAAACCGCAACCATACCAATATGATTGGAGAGAGTACAGCAGATCATCTCACTGCAAAGCAGAATCATGGCATTAAAGAATTTGATACTGATATAAATCACTTAAAAAGATATTATGTAAGTACAAATTAGTTAGAGGTAATTTTGCCCGGTGATAATTTTACCCAGATGGATCAATTTTGCGTTAATTTCTTGTAATCACATTTCTCCTATGGTGAATAGCTACAGTGTGTATCACTTTATGGAAGTAAGTAAGAATTGAGAAAGGCAGCACAAGAAATTGGTACGATTTTGGTTGTGTGGAGATCCCATGGCTCCGTAACACAGTTTGGAGACTGCTGGACTAGTTATCCATATATGCTGTTGTAGAGACCTATCAGGGTCATATCAATCGCTCACGTGTTTTCCAACCAAAATCAATAATAATGTTATTCTAAAGACAACTTTACTAAGGAGAAAGTGTTAGGTCAGAAGTTGTACATGGTGCCATGTGTCTGATGGTGAGGTTGGAAAACAGGTTTAAGTCTGTTAGGAATTAAAGATCAAAACAACTCATTTGCAATTTGCTTTCAGTGAGAATCGTCTTGATCAGATTTTGATCCAAGCTTCCATTAGAATACAATGTGTTCTTCTGTTCAGAATGAAAATAAAAGGAATTTAGGCGTTGCTTCCTTATTAAGATTGTGACAAATTTCTTTTTGAGGTCGTCTTTAAACTCTATTCTTCCTGATTTCAGGTTCCACATCATTGTAAAAACAGTTCATTGATAGAGACCACTGATCCAAACATTTGAAACAAGTTCGCTTTATATCTTTTGCTTCTCTTGCTGATTTCACGATGAACACCTACCTAAAAATAGGATAAAGAACTGGATCTTTTTTAAGTTACAGTTTTTGGTTGTGCTTATTTCAGTTTGATTGCATTTTTCTTGTGAATAGGTTTATGGTAGAAGTCATGAAGGAGAAAGTCATCATGTTGTTAGGAATACAGATGAGGTGACAAATGGCCATTTCGACCAATCAGGTTCAGACGAAAGGATAAGTGATCTAAGTGAAAGATGCAATCCCTTATTAGACGAAGAAGAAAGTCCAGGTAGATTTGAAAGAAGGAACGTGAAAATTGAAGATGCCAATATTAACAACACCGAATTGGTTGAGAGGGTATCTATCACAGAATTACATACAAGGAGAAGTTATCCGTGTGAAGTTGGAAAGACTTCTTTTCAAGAAGAGCAAGAAGGGGTTTACACAGCTACACAGATCAAACAAGAAGAAAACGATGATGATGATTATGATGATGAAGATGGTATAATCAAAGGATTTTTAGAGGAGACTGATCATGACTTACATAACCACGATGAACATCACAAAGGAGAAGTGATGCCAGGATATCTCATTGACAATGATTTAAAGGTTTGAAAATTTTACCATCTCTACCACTAACATCTTTTTTTTAGCTATTCTTAGTTTCAGCCTCATTTTCGTATTCAAGAACTTTGTGAACACTATGACCTGAGTACCAGTTCAGTCAAAAAGTATCAACGTTTGCCGAAATGTGCAATTATGAACTATTCACAAATTTCGTTGTACTGCTTGTAAGAGATTACAATTTCACTTTTGCCAATTTGCAGCTTTAGCCCTATCCAGACTAGGCTTTTTGAAACTCTGGGGAGACTAGAGGGGGGGAGGCACATTGTGCCCCCCTCTTTATTCTCACAACTATAAGTGCTAGAGACTTGAAACTCGGCACAAGTAACAAACAAGATATTGCAAACAAGATGACGTAAGGTGTAAAAAATGGTAAAACCACTCGGACTTTGCCGTGTTGTATCTCGAAATCAATTAAATTTATTGATATGAGATTTGAAACATACAAAGATTATATCCTTAATATTCTTATTTTAAAATGTTTGCTTCGTATCATTAATATTTTTGCTGATGTCAGCATTTATTTATTTTGTTCACAAAAAAAAGAACTTTTTGCCTAAAATTGGTTACAAGTTGGTCTAAAAAATCGCAAAAAATGCTAGATGTACATAAAAAGGCCTGCTGCATCCTATGATATTGTTAATTTTTCTAAACATGAAGCTTAACATGGTTTTTCACAAGTACGCATGCGCAACAACAAATTATTGATGACGTCATCAAAAATCAACAAACTTTATATCAAATGAAAGCCCTTCTAAAGAGGAGATCAGCGATGTTTGTTTCGTTATTATAGAACAAGTGGTTCAAAAGTTATGGCTGAAAAGGTATTTATTTTGCCGAGCACTCAATTTAAAATTATGTGTTGACCCCCTGAACATGTGTCAAAATTTTTGAAATTGACATGAAAGGATGTATCCTAAATAGAAACTAAAAGTCACAAAAAAACTTGGTTGTCGTAGAAGAACTCAAGCAGCTGCGTGGAAAAATTCACTAGGGGGCACTTTGTGCCCCCCCCCCCTAGTCTGGATAGGGTTAGAATGGTGAAATTGCTTGATACATCTCTAAGAAATTTTTCATGTATTTTTAAATACACTGTTTACATGTTTGTGATTTGTTTTCATTTTTATAGAACGTTTATGCGCGCTATGGTTGCTGGAAGTAAACTGTTTAACAACATCAACATTTCTAATCCCTCTTGTCGCATTTTCGAAAAGGCTCCCATTCAAAGTCACCCAAAAATCTACAACGATATGACCAATTTATTGAAATGAATTTTAAAATGTAAGTTAGCCATTCCTCCTTAACAAATCCTTAGCTTTATCGACAAAGAACAGATTCTTTTTGAAAGAGTGTGTGGGTACAGAAAAGGTCATTCCACGGTTTCAGCACTACTTGGAATAAAAGACATGCTAATGCGAGCTATGGGAAGAAGTGAGGCTACCTTAATTGGTTCTTGTGGACTTCTCAAAAACATACGATACCATTGATTATAAGACATTAGTACACAAGATGCATGCACTTTGATTCTCCAACTGTTTTCTAAGTGGTTACTAAGCTACTTGGACAATCGATTGTTCCGGTAGACGATAAAACGTCAGAAATGAAATTAACAAGTTTTGGAGTGCCACAGGGATCAATTCAAGGGCCTGTATTGTTCAACCTGCATGTTACTGTCCTGCAAGATAAGATCCAACTACCTTGATTTCAATATGCTGACGATACAACTATACTTGCTCGTGGAAGGCCAAACGATCTATCGTGCCTTAAAACTGCTTTGAATGAAGACCTTGAAAAGTTAAATTCGTGGTCTTCATCCAAAAATCGTGCTCTGAACCCAAAGAAGACACAGGTTATGGTTAGTATAAAGCAATTTTCAAGGCATCGCAATCTACAAGACCATAATCCAGTTCTTAGACATGGTGAAAAACTGTTGAACGAGAACATTGTACTAAATTGCTTGGTGTAGTCTTGAACGAGCATCTCTCATGGAACGATCATATAGCCAAAGTAACATCTTCATGCTTCTATACCATGTCCATACTACGAACATTAAAAAATGTTATGCCATTCAAATTAAAGAGACAAGTTGCAGAGCTTCTCGTTTTATCAAAGATGGACTATGCAGACACAATTTTTTTACCTCTTCCGTTGCGACTCTCAAAACGATGGCACAAGGTGCAAAACGCTGCTGCAAGCTTTGTATTAGGCCGCTACGCCAAATAAAAAGACGTGGTAACACTTGGCTGGCTGCCAATGAAAGAACGTAAAGACTGGCATCTGCTAAGGCTTTCATTTAAGTACGCTTTTGATCAACGAAAACCCGAATAAATTGATATATCGCTGAAAGAAAATACCAGACACTTAGGATCTAGTTCTGGGATGCTCATTGCTTCGTCACTTGTTTCTAGCAAATTTAGGAACGATTCGGCAGAAGTATTTAATAAACTGCCTTAGGAAATTAGGAAAGCTAAGAATATAACAGAATTTTCGACACAAACGCATAATAACTAAACACTGAAGCAAAGAGAAGACTAATGGTTTAACACTAGAATGAATTAAATATTTTACTATTCCTTTAAAAAGTAGCTTCTGATATTGTAAATATTTTAACTAGATTCTCCTTCTGAATACATGTAAAGTAGTTCGTAGCGACCAGGTGAAGAGCCACTCTGTGGAGATACTGGTCTTGATTTCATTAGTATTATTATTATTATTGTTATTATTATCATCATCATCATTATTATTATTATTATTATTATTATTATTATTATTATTATTATTATTAATATTATCATTATTATTATTATTATTATTGTTGTTGTTATTATTATTACTCAATAACATTGTTTGTGGCACGCTAAAATTGNAATTTATTATTATTATTATTATTATTATTATTATTATTATTATTATTATTATTATTATTATTATTATTATTGTTGTTGTTATTATTATTATTATTATTATTATTATTATTATTATTATTATTATTATTATTATTGTTGTTGTTATTATTATTACTCAATAACATTGTTTGTGGCACGCTAAAATTGATGGATGACCCATAATCAGACAGTTGGGCAAACGCGGATATTTATGTGACTGACCCAGTAGTTTTACCTGAGATATCACAAATCATAAGAGGGCTTGTTGATCTTTTCATAACTGTTTTCAGTTAATCTCAGTCCTTTTTACTTTTAGAATGCTACAAGACAAGCATATTTTGTTTTTATTAAATCTTCACTGGTATACATCAGTCCATATGCTTGTCAGCATTGGGCATGTCTTCTTTGACACTCAGGGTAGAGCAGAAGACTTCCGTAGTTAATATCTTGAACATTTTCGTTTTTAAGTTATTCCAAAGTTGATTTTTGAAATTCTGCTACCAAAAGAATTGCTAGAATTCCCAACAGAAAAACCCCTATTATACATCTTATAGATAAGTGAGCAATGCATGAAAACCTTATAGATAAGTGAGGAACTCATGACAAATTTCTGTTTTCAAACGTTTTGAAGCGAATAATCTAACAGTTCTCATTGATTTGATTCCTTTTCACCAGGGACATTCAGTTTGATGTACTTTGTACAATGGCTTTCATATTTTTGTTGATTTTGCACTTCAAGGGATATAAACATACACTTATACGAGGGATGGCTGAAAAAGTATGAGCCTGAGTGAGGAGGAGATGAGGTAGTACGTTTGAAACTCAATATATTGATATAGTGCAACCCTCTTGTGTATAACAGTTCTATTTTCATAACATATTCTAATCATTTCGTTTGCCTTGTGACGTTTGAAGTGATCAATTCTTGGTTCCTCGATACCAGTAAAACCAGGATGTTTGTGGCTAGACAATAGCAGGTTATGCAAAAATGTACAAATTCTGATACAGCCATGTGTGCAGGAATGTTAATGATTTGAAATAAATTCATTTAATAACAGCACAGCAACAAAATTTGTTCATGATGGTGAAATCTTGTTCACCTGTTGTTTCAAATATACTGGATTCCATCGCATAAAACCCTCCCGACTCGCTCAATTCAAACGTCCTAAGGGAAGTGAAATAATTTAGCAGATCAAATAAAAATGCAACGTCTATACAATAGAGGATTGAATTATATATCTACTGAGTTTCAGTCATATACATCATCTCAAACACAATCAGGCTCAGAACCTCGCAGGCAACTCTCGTAGAATCGTTGTTTTCCTCTCAAGCCCAGGCCAAATTATCCAACTTTTCAGCCAACTCACTCAAAATAATTATATCAAGTTTAATTGCAAAGGGGTGAACTGACCATCCAACCAACATATTATCCAACATTTCATCTAACAATTCATCTAATAGTTGTCGTCAATTGAAAAAATACGCCGGCCTTGAGTTATGCATGACACCCGCCCGTAATTCGCCCTATGAGAACTCCCTCAAGGCCAACAATTCTTAGCTGACCATGCCAAGCGAGCTAACATTCTCCGACAGCCCCTCCCAGTAATGGAAACTCCCATCAGTTGCTTCCAACATTTTTATCGATTTCAAATTTTATTTCCAACGAATGTTGGGCCTATCAACTTGTGGCCAAACAATCCAAGTCTGACAACCAGCAATTGTTAGATGAATGTTTGCTGAAATGCTCGATCGTTTTTCCAGGGCTTTAAGAATGAAGAGCCTCAACAAAGTTTAATATTTGAAGGGCTTTCCGTGATTTTGCTCGATTTTGTTAATTTCTTTCATGTCATTTCCCTTTAGACTGAAAGTATTGGACAAGAAGTTGACCATGTTTTAGCTTCAGGTGCAAATTCAGCATCAATTATCAAAGAAAGGTGCACTACAACTATATCAAAGAGTGACAATCGATGGCCAGCAGGTATCTCTGAAAATTCACATAAACGTGGAATTGATGGAACTTCAGAAGCAGACAATTGTGAGAATACATCAACCACTGATGAAGAATTGAACGTTGCAAGTGAAGTCAATGGTAACTTGGATATCAACGTATGTGATGAACCACAGTCTTTGGAAAAAGGTAATTGCTAGCTTGATTTTATGCGGTATTTAATTGGATTCCTTTGCAGCTCTTTATGTCGTGACTTCTATTTCCTTTTTTTTTTGCCTTTCTTTATAACTTCTGATCTTACAGCGTTTTAATAAAAGTCTTAAACCTGTCGTTTGCTAGCTATTGATTTAATTCCATCAAACTGAGTCTTATTTTATAGTTAAGATGTCAATTTTATAAATTTGTATCATCACATAATCCTTCCAAACAGGTCTAAAACCCTTTATTAAATTTGCTAACATTTCAGCCTGACAATACAGAAAACTAGCTGGAAAACGGCAGAAAGAAATTCCTAGGTGTAAATAGTACTAGGGCAGGCTATTTATCTGCACAACATGTTGGCCAGGCAATAAGATAGTCTGACTGTATTTAGGTTTCGTTGCTACTCAGCTCAAATGGCTAGTAAATTTGATGCAGATGTTTGGGCCTTTTCCGAAGGATTTCAAGGTGTATCACTTTATAATACCGCCTGTATTTTGAGACAATACAAACATTTTTAGCAAATAAAAATGTCATTATCCAAGTTGACATGTTCACTGCATAATAAGAAACATTTTGAAGGAATCTGATGAGTAGCTAGCAAACTACTGCATTTAAAAATGTTTTTACTCGACCGGTACAGTTTTTGTTCCTTTTTTCTTACTTCGATAGATGGTAGGCTTGCTGTTGCCTTAAATATAATAGCTATATTTGTGTTTTGTTGGTTTTCTAAATACATCTACTATACTATAATAAGCCATTCAGGAAATTAAGGTACTGCATCACGCATGGATGCTTGAAAATTAATGAATATAATCCCTACACATCCAGGAAAACTAAAAGTATACTCTTAAACCTTCAATCTGCGACATCCAAGGAAAGATATAGTCTCAATTCCACCAAAGGTTGTTGCATGCAACTTTGGAAGCTGTAACTAATATTCCGCTCAGGGTATTTATCTCTCATAAAAGGTGGACTTAAGCTGGACTTTGCGTTAAAAATTTTGATCTTAGGCAACTGTAGATTCCTTACGTGGATGGATACCAAATTCCTTTGCTCTAGAAAAGATTCAAAGTCTGTTTGATGGTCTTTGTACGTAGAATGAAATGCTCGAACTGAGAACTGAACTCAGAACTGAAAACATACCAATAAACCCAGATATCGTTAAAAATCTTACCCATCAATCCAGATCCTTACATGAAATTGATACCCGATAATGGTGCAACCTCACACCACCCTGGATTTAATGAGAAATTATTGCGTACTGGTGAAAATATCCATGTGATGTTATTTGCAGGATTCTTGTTGATTTTTCAAAAAGATTTATAAGCCAAATTGCGTAGCATACAAACAATAAGAGGATTTAGAGACCTTCGTGGAATTTTTTGATGACATCTTCATCAGTAACTATTATAACAGTAATTCAGGGGCCTAGCTAAAAGCTAGAAGACGTTAGTTAAGGTACCAAGCGACCTAACAGATTAATCTACCACATGCCTTGTGTGTCAAAAATTATTTAGGAGTTTTTCATTAGAGTATGATAAACTGATTCTTTTGGTAGCTAAAATGTAGATTTTGATACAAAAAATTTATTTTGTCAAAATATATGGCATCGTTCTCAAATTACAAGCGATTTTATAAAAACATTTCATCTTCATATCCTTGTCAACAGGTTCCAAATCCTTGATCAAATTTGCTGAAAATTTAGCTCCACAGCAGTCATAATCAAAACTCTATCGATGTAATTTATTGCTCTAGCATTTTACTGGGTACATAAGGAGGTTGCTGCATAATTGTTTACATTTGGGACTGTCGTTCAGTGTTTTTCGTCTATTTTCTAGAAAATTCAAAATCAAGGATTTTAGGCTTGTTTTGAAGATTTTAAAGATAAAGCATAGAAGCCAGATAGTATATGGGTTCTTTGCGTCTTGTTACCACAATATAATCTAGGCTTTTGGGTTGCATATTGAGCCCATTTCTCCTCAAAAAATTAGTTTAAGAACAGTTATTATTGATGAAGATTTTATCAAAACTTTTAGCAAATTTTTTTATTATAACCTACCCTTTCATTCTGTAGCTAAAGGAACGATAATTGTGTGAGCATTTCCTTTATCCTATTTTTAGTAGCCACTCAATATACCTATGTCGATTCCCTTTAATATTTCAGGAAACTGTGAAAAAAGTAAAAGAAAAAATAATGGAGATATACCATTTTCATATGATATTAATACAGAATCATTTCACCTGAATGGAAATCTAAAAGCGCATGAAAGGGTACATGCTGGAGAGGAGCCATATTCATGTGATGTGTGTGGGATAAAGTTTGGAAGTCTGAGTAATTTCAATAAACATAAAATGGTACATACTGATGAACGTCCGTTTTTGTGTAATTTGCGTGGAAAATGTTTCAAGCAGAAAACAGATCTTCGAATGCATGAAAGAGTACATGCTGGAGAAAAGCATTTTTCGTGTGATGTGTGTCGAAAATCTTTCGAAAAAGTTGCCAGTCTAAAAATACATGAAAGAGTACATTCTGGAGAAAAGCCTTACTCATGTGAATTGTGTGGAAAATCTTTCCCGCAGAAAACAACGCTTCAAATACATAAAAGAGTACATACTGGAGAGGAGCCTTTTTCGTGTAATTTGTGTGGAAAATCTTTCAAAAAAGTTGCCAATCTAAAAAAACATGAAAAATTACATACGGGAGAAAAGCCTTATTCGTGCGATGTGTGTGGGATAAAGTTTGCAAGTTCGAGTAATTGCAAGAAACATAAAATGGAACGTCCGTTTTCGTGTAATTTTTGTGGAAAATATTTCTTGCAGAAATCAACTCTTAAAATACACGAAAGAGTACATACTGGAGAAAAGCCTTATTCATGTGAATTGTGTGGAAGATTTTACAAGGAGAAAGGAAATCTTCGAAGACATGGAAGAGTACATACTGGAGAAAAGCCTTTTTCGTGCAACATGTGTGGAAAATCTTTCAAAAAAGTTGCCAATCTAAAAACTCATGTTAAGGTTCATACAGGGGAAAAGCCTTATTCATGTGATGTGTGTGGGATAAAGTTTACAAGTTCGAGTAATTGCAAGAAACATAAAATGGTACATACAGGAGAAAAGCCTTTTTCGTGCAACATGTGTGGAAAATATTTTAAACAAGTTGCCAATCTAAAAACGCATGAAAAGGTTCATACAGGGGAAAAGCCTTATTCATGTGATGTGTCTGGGATGAATTTTTCAAGCTTGAGTAATTGCAAGAATCATAACATGGTACATATTTATGAACGTTAGTAACGAAATCTTTCAAAGTATACAGTCGTCATAAAGTCCATGAAAGATACACACAAAAAAGGTCGTAGTCATGTGATGGGATGAGTGTGACATGGAGTAATTGCAAAATTCATAAAAGGATACACACTGGGCAAAAGCCTTATTCGTGTGATGTGTATGGGATGAAGTTTATGAGGTCAAATTATTTTCAAGAACGTAAAAGGAGCATACATAACGGAGAAAAGCCATGGGATGTTCACAATTAAAGTAGTTTTGAGATAATAACCACTTCTGAAGGATTCCGAGACGAAGCACTTTTATAATTTTATAAAATTGCTTGTAACTCGAGAACAGTATACATTAAAATCGAAAAGTTTCGGACGATCAAACTTTCGGACAAAATTTTAACTTTAATTGTTCGAAATCTGGTTTAGTCCGAAAGTTTTAAATTCTTTGAAAACAGAGAAACACCAAGAATCATATAGTTCACACTCGCCACTTTTTTATAAACATCATATACAGGTGTCTCAAAAATGGCTACTGTAAATGAGCAATGAATCCAATGTTCTCGTTTTTCAGATTTGTGAATTGAAAAGACTTCAACTTAGAGTTTGATACCAAGTTTGTGTAAATTTGACATGTACTTGTTGATTTATTGAAAGAGAAAGTCAAGATCACTGGTTACTTCAAAACAAGAGGATTCTATCCCTTTACCTGATGTTGCTTCAAATATAATAGCCTTATTACTTGATCTTCGGGGCAGAGAAAACGATAACGAATTTGATTGGTCGAGCAGCAGATAATTTTTTTCCCGTATGGACCGTCGTCAAGGGATACAAAATGGCGCTTCGGTCTTGCGTTGCTTCTAGCGTATCGCTGCGTTGATTGTTGTCCATTGTTTCCTCTAGATCGAGTAATAAACCATTTACTAAGGCCCCGTTCACATGGGAACGCAATCGTTCCGTTCCGAAAAGTGGAACGCTCAGGGGTTGCGTTCACACGGGAACGCTTCGAATAACACCGTTCCGTTCCAAAAAAGTGGAACGATAAAAAAGTGATACGAAAAATGGAACGATACGCAATCGTTCCGTTCCGTTCCCCTGTGAACATGCGATGAAGTGCAGAACTGGTCCCAAAAATGGAATGATAAGATTTTTTCCCTAAGCGCATGCATGGGTATTGTTGTTACTGGAAAGAATGGACAGAATGGAAAGAATGGAAATAACTGAAGAAACAATTGTGGAATGGAACGATTGCATTCCCGTGTGAACAGAAACAAAAACAGATACGCAATCGTTCCATTCCTGTGTGAAAAGTCTAATTTTGCGTTCCAGAAACTGGAACAAAGATGGAACGGAATGATTCCGTTCCCGTGTGAACAAGGACTAAGTTTTCTCTTTGGGCAATACAGAAAATAGCAAGCCCTTGGTCATCGCATTGACCTCACAAGCTTGGTCAATACTTTTTACCTCAGGCTTGATATTTTCCGTATTGCCATCGTAAAAAGTTAGTATTGGTATAATATTTGTATATTTTTGCTTTTGTAACTACATTGATGATAATGTAATATCCTATTCAGGGCCTGCATCACCCATGCATATCCCATTAAAGGGAATTTCAAATGGCCTGCATCTCTCAATACATACAGGGCCTGCATATCCCATTCAGGGCCTGCATCACCCATGGATACTTGAAAGTGCATGAAGATAATCTCTACATATCCAGGAAAAATAAAAGTATACTCTGGAATCTGCAAATCACAACGGAAAACATAACAATAAATCCAGAGATCGTTCAGATCTTACGCATAAATCCGGAACATTATATGACATATATAATCGGAAATGGTGCAACCTCACACCACCCGGAATTTAAAGGGAATCTAAGCATATAAAGGTGGCTCAAGCAACTTGCTGTCAAATTCTAGCCAATCAGATATCGGTATTTCCTGTTGACACAGGCTCGGCACGTGTCACGGTCTATTGTCTTTGCACGGCTATTTTTATCAAAGACTTGTATACAGTATGCTCTTAGTTTCCCTTTAAAGTGCATATAAAGCGAAATTTTTTATTTTCTATTTTAATAATATCGAGGTCGCTGATCATGAATATTTTGAAGAAATCTTCGAGAAATTGCTGTGAGCGACGTAATAAGCTCTCAAAAGCTCGATTCTGGCTCCAAAAAGTGGTTCGGAGGTCTGGACCTTTTTGTTGCATTTTGACGTCATAGGTTTGTCAGTCTTAACAAAGATCATCGCAAGACAAAGACTTCCTGTAGTAATGCCTGTTGTACATCGCTATACACAAGGAGTCTGCTAAGGTTTTCAGGAGCAATTTTTCGACATCCAGCACATCAATGCAGTGATACTTTGTTGAAAAAGGGCCTTCGATCCTCGATAGTTGGTTTTTAAGTCTTTTACTGTGAGTTGTTGGCCTCATTAGTCATCGATTGAACTGGCTGGCCATCACGACATATTAGACCTATTATGACCGCAATGTCGAAGTGACTTGCTTGCAGCATCTTAGCAAATGGTATGTTTATGTCTACAGCAACCTTTGTTCTTTCGATGAGGCCTTGGAGAGTTGACAAACCTATAACGTCTCAGAGGTCTGGTACGCAACGGTCTGACCACGTTCGAGTTGGGACACTTTTTGAGAAAATTTTTGCATTTTGGAAGCTTCATATCTCTAAAATTATAAGGGGAGGAAAAAACCGATTGCACCATTGGAATGAGAATGAAAATTTCTATCAGAAGGGAAAATAAAAAATTTCGTTAAACTGTCTATCGCTATAGTTTAGACAGCCAATCAGCGATCAGTTCTTACAATAAAATTCAATTCAACCTCTGTTTTTCCTTGGAAGCTGTGTCGACAGCCTCTTCGGCTCTTTTCTAAGATATAGCTGATCTAAATGGTCTCAGTTGTAAAAACCACAATTTTTTGCATATTTTTGTGATAGCTAATGACTAAGTTAATCAAAACATAAGTTTATTTGCAGAGAATGGGCATTCCTTTCCATAGTTGTAGTCGATTTGGTCATGAAGCAATTTTGTCAAAAACTGTTCAATTTTTTTTAGAGTTTCTACTTCAAAGCAATATTTTAACTCGACTTAGAAATAATATAGCTATAGTTGCCCCTCAAACATACATAGCGTGTTCGTCATTTTATTTAAAGATGAAATGTCTCTTGGGCTTTTTTCATCCTGTAGAGTAAATGACAAGGAAATTACAAAAAGATTCATGAAAGAATATCAGACAAGTAGTTTTTTGCAATTTTATCAGTCATGTAATCATCTTCTCGTGCTAATTTATCTTTTTGTTCCTGACACTTTCTTCCTTGTTTTGTTTCATTATGGTTCATTTCGTTATGTAATCATCTTAAGCGTTTTTAAAATCCATCCATGCCTTTTAAGTGAAATTAATCACAGGAGCATGACGTTTCCTAAATATATATAGTGTATTTCCAAGGCAACCGGTGGCGTTGGAAATCAAAAATTTTGAAGTCACAGAAATGGGAAAGAGATCAAGGCTTTCTCTTCTGTTTTATCAAATTAAAATCGAGTAAGGCAGGAAAAGTGACAACATTTGATCATTGTTTTCAGCCCTTTTGAATGTCTTTTGAAGGGGTCTTTCCCACAAAATCCCGCGTAATTTGAGGACGGAGTGGCCGATTTGAGCCAGTTACATTTTTAATTATAATTGTACAGGTTCCCTTGTAAACAATGCTTTTGCCAATTATATTGCTGTGATATGCAGGGAAGAGTAGTCCTTCAAACGAGCACTGTTTTTCTTACTCACCCTTTAGTGTAGCATAATTTCATCTACATTTGTATTGCAAGTCAGGTTGTAAGTGTCTAGCAATTTATTCTCAGCGATTACTACTATTAAGTATGTGATCGTGTCTAGTAAGATTACTTTGTTTGAAAACCTGGAGAGTACTTTATATTTCTGTTATTGTCACAGTGATTACAGGGGAATTTTTACTTAAAATTTATCCGTCTTTTAATTTTTAGAACCAAATCGAAAATCGAGAAGGTCGCTTCGAATGCCGAGAACTATACAAAACATAGAAAAAGATGAGTCGCACAAAGTTGTTAGAACGCAGAATAGTAATATGGGTGGTGAAGATGATTGTAACCCTACGACCTCCCAACCAATCTCCGATATATGTAACCTATTGGACAAGGGTTTCAGAACAGCCATTGAGTTAAAGAGAAATAAGAGTGTACATACGAACGAAAATCGATATTCATGTGTTGTTTGTGCGAAATTATTCAGTACTCATGAACGCCTTAAATTACAACGAAGAATTCATACTGTAAAGAAAGTTTATTCGTGTGATTGTTGTGGCAAATCTTTTAATCATCGAGGACATCTTAAGGTGCACGAAAGGATGCATACTGGAGAGAAGCCTTTTTCATGTGATGTTTGTGGGAAAGCATTTACTGACAGTAGTTCACTTAAAACACATAAGCGAATACATACTGGAGAAGGACGTTTTTCGTGTGAAGTTTGTGGAAAGGCATTTACCCGAATTGGACACCTAAAAATACATCATCGAAGACATACTGGAGAGAAGCCTTTTTCGTGTGATGTTTGTGGAAAGGCATTTACCGATATTAGAAACCTAAAAAGACATAAGCGAATACACACTGGAGAAAAACCTTTTTCGTGTGAAGTTTGTGGAAAGGCATTTGCCCGAATTGGAAACCTAAAAAGACATCAGCGAAAACAAACCGGAGGGAAGCCTTTTTCGTGTGATGTTTGTGGGAAAGCATTTACTGACAGTAGTTCACTTAAAACACATAAGCGAATACATACTGGAGAAGGACGTTTTTCGTGTGAAGTTTGTGGAAAGGCATTTACCCGAATTTGACACCTAAAAATACATCATCGAAGACATACTGGAGAGAAGCCTTTTTCGTGTGATGTTTGTGGAAAGGCATTTACCGATATTAGAAACCTAAAAAGACATAAGCGAATACACACTGGAGAAAACCCTTTTTCGTGTGAAGTTTGTGGAAAGGCATTTGCCCGAATTGGAAACCTAAAAAGACATCAGCGAAAACAAACCGGAGGGAAGCCTTTTTCGTGTGATGTTTGTGGGAAAGCATTTACTGACAGTAGTTCACTTAAAACACATAAGCGAATACATACTGGAGAAGGACGTTTTTCGTGTGAAGTTTGTGGAAAGGCATTTACCCGAATTTCACACCTAAAAAGTCATCACCGAATACATAATGGAGAAAGACCTTTTTCGTGTGAAGTTTGTGGAAAGGCATTTACCCAAGTTGGACACCTAAAAAGACATCAGCGAAAACATACTGGAGAAAAACCTTTTTCGTGTGAAGTTTGTGGGAAGGCATTTACCCAATCTGGACACCTAAAAAGTCATCAGCGAATACATAATGGAGAAAGACCTTTTTCGTGTGAAGTTTGTGGAAAGACATTTACCCGAATTGGAATCCTAACAACACATAAGCGAAAACATAATGGAGAAATATCTGTTTAGTGTGATGTTTGCTGGAAAGCATTTGATTATAATGGCATAAGCGAATACATGCTGGAGAGAATCCATAGTCTTGTGATGTTTGTAAGAAAGCATCCGAAATGGGAATCTTACAAATCACATGCAAGTACAAGTGATCAGGGCAGCCTTTTTCATTTGATATTTGGGAGGAAGCTTTTGCTAGAGTTTCGTTCCAAAAAGAAATTTGCGAATACATACTGTAGAGAAACCACTGTCATGTGATGTTTATGGGAACATAATCATTTGCCGTGAACTTTATATGAACAGATCCATACAGGAGAAAAACCATGTGCATGCGATGTTTATTCAAATTATTTATAGAATCAAATCACATCAAATCAAATCAACGTTATTTAAAGTTTGTGTAACACAGGCTACTTATAGATTTTACAATTACATTTTTCACCCGTCCAGGCTTTTATCTTTCGTTTGAAGCTTGCAACTGTTGGTAGCTCCTTTATTTCATCACAAAGAGAGTTCCAAATTAGGCTTCCTCTGAATGTGAGCAACTCCATGCCTTTTTTTGTTGTTCTCGTGACCGGTAACTTGCAGAGATGCTTAGTTCTGAGATCATGTTGAACCTCTTTCCTTTCATGAAGGTGCCAAATGTATGATGGATTCAGATAGCTCATTGATTTATATATTTCTAGCATCAATTGTTGGAGATGTTTAAAGTTAGTTGACGGAGCTAAAGCCAACGTCGTTCCAAAAATAGTTTCAATTCAACTCAATTAAAGTTTAGGACACAATTGAATTGACCAATCAACGCTTGCCTTTCCACGCGTGACTGAAGTGATCACGTGAAATTCGAAACACAGAAAAAAATTGATCACGTGAAATTGTTGATCACACAAAGTCGGTCAATTTTCATTGGCTAAGATACAAGATCTATTTTTATCTTACCCAGTCCCCTGCATATGCAGCTCTGAGTTAGCTATTTATCTCCGTCAACTAACTTTAATATGGATCGTTACGGTGTCACTTTTCTCCAGAAGTGTATGAAAGGAAGAGTCATAANATTATGTTTATGTTGTTGATCACAGACCTCAAATATTTGTTTAATTTAAAGTTTTTGAACCCCAAACATTGGCACGGACCCCCCCATATTGATAGTTGCGGAGTCCCCCCCCCCCTTCGGACTCTTCGTAGCAAAAATGGCATAAAATTTAAGAAACTGGCTACCACACGTATTTTTTGTTAGAAACTGCTTATAGAAACTCAACTCTCAGATCGCTACAAAATTAAGAAACTCCAGTAGTGGGAAAGGCTTCAAAACCTGGGCTTTGAAATGTTCACGAAGGCACAGGAAGTAACGACTGTCATGGAACTCGTAAGAAACTCTTTTGGGTACTAAAAATGTGATAATTTTAAGAAACTTTCAGCGAGGGGCAAATCACTTTTTTTTTTCGTACACCTTCATTGAAATCACACAAAAATCACACAAAAACTCACAAAACAATCACAAAATCACAAAAATATCACAGAATCACAAAAAATCACACAAAAAATCACACAAAAAATCACAAAATCATAAAATCATCACAGAAAAAAATCACAAAAATCACAAAAATCACGTACACTATTTTGAGAAGTGATTTGCCCCTCGACTTTCAGTACTGGGTCAAATTCCTAGTTTCTTTTCTTCTGAAAGAAATACGTGTAATTTCACAATTTATTATAATTTTGGGTTGATAATGCACTTTTTGTTTGAAACATCCTGCACTCCTGCACCTCGACACCAAAAATAGGGAAAGTTTCTTAACTTAGAATTGAACTATGATTGCTTCTAGTAGAGTTTGCCTCCGATCGCTTCTGAAAGAAGCAGCCACAGTTTCTTATCAGATTCTTAGGCAAATGGCGGAAAGCCTATAGCCAGCATGCCCATGGCCGCTAGTTTTGACCTGCCTCATTTAGCCTGCGTTTTCTTAACCTGCATGACCTGCGTTTTACCCCTGCCGATATAACAAGTGGCAATATCTTAATGCAAATTGCTGACTATTCCCCCCAATTCTTCGTTTTGAAAAATACTCAGATTACTTATTTGGGAAAGAGGGACATGGATATGAATAACAAATTTGACAGAAATTCTTTGACAAAAAACATGCTCGAATTATAAAGCGGAGTAGAAGGGAATTAAAACTAAAAGATAAACCGTGGATAAACAGCAAAATACAAAAATGATGAGAATCCAAGACCGTAGTTTTCTTAAATTAAAGAAGAAACCAACTGATGATAACCTCAATCTCTATAAAAAGTTTAGAAATGGAGTATCCAATGAATTAAAAGATAGCAAAGCAACATATTTTCACAATTATTTTTCTACAAACGGTCAAAATATGAAAAAAGTATGGTCGGGTATCAAATCAATTATCTCTCATAAATCTTCTACTTCTTATCTAATTAACTTGATTATTTATCAAATAGAACTTCTAATTCATTTTTCCTTACTCCAGTTACTCAGATGGAAGTTATTGACCTAATTAACATCTTAAATCCATCCAAATCTGTAGGTCCTAATAGTATACCTATAAAATTACTTAAAATCATTGGATCCTTAGTTTCTCCATTTCTAACTCTTCTTGTGAATCAATCTTTCCAGACTGTTATTTTCCCTGATAAACTTCAAATAGCCAAGGTAATTTCATTGTTCAAAAAAGGAAATCCTGAGCTACAATCAAACTATAGGCCAATTTCTCTTTTACCCATCTTCAGTAAGATATTCGAGAAGTTGATGTATAGACGTCTAGATAGATTCCTTGAAATACATAAAATTATTTATTCATTACAATTTGGATTTCAAGAAAACCACTCAATATAGATGACGCCCTAGTGAGCTTGACAGAAGCTATAAGAAATACACTTGATAATAAAAGATTTGGTTGTGGTATTTTCATAGATTTCCAAATGCTTTTGATACTGTTAACCATACAATTTTGCTATCAAATTTGGAACATTATGGTATTCGTGGATGTGCCCTTGAGTGGTTTAGATCATATCTATCTGATAGAAGGCAATATGTTTCTGTTAACGGAAACAATTCTAACTTACTTTCAATTACTTGTGGTGTACCACAAGGTTCTGTAATGGGTCCGTTACTTTTCCTCCTCTACATTAATGATCTACCAAATGCTTCTAAGAAACTACATTTTTATCTATCTTTGCTGATGATACAAACATCTACTGTGAATCCAAAGATTTACTTAATTTGATTAAAATTGTAAACAGAGAGCAGAGATCAGTAAAGAAATGGCTTGATGCTAATAAATTACCATTAAACATTGATAAGACAAACTATATTATCTTTCATTCTTCATCTGCAACTGTTCCTTCTGATGCTGTTATTAAAATAGGTAAAAAACATATTAAAAGAGTTAAGTTTGTTAAGTCCTTTTATATGAACATCTAAGTTGGAAATACCATCTTAGTGAACTCTCTAAAAAATTAGCCAGAACATGTGGAATCTTTTTCAAAATTTGCAACTTACTACCATTGGATGTTTTGCTCTGCTTGTATAATGCTTTATTTCTGTCTTTTCTACAATATGATCTTATTGTCTGGGGTCATCAATCATATGCATCATACGTTGAACCAATTTTTAAATTACAAAAAAAGCAGTCAGAGCTATCTCTTTTCAGCCTCGCTTGGCACTCACTCTTCCTATATTCAAAGATCTTAAACTTCTCAAACTCTTTGAGCTGTTAGAGCTGAGACTCTTAACCTTCGTTTTTTACTCTGTGAACAAAACTTCACTTACTTGCTTTCATAAGTTCTTCTTATTCAGTTCATCTGTTCATCACTATCCACAAGACAGGCCAGTCAAGGTGATTTATACCTAACACAAAAAACAGTCTTCAATATGGTCTAAAGTCGATACGATATCTTGGTGTTAAACTCTGGAATTCTTTACCTGTGGAACTGCGAGCTGATTTGTTAATTTCTCCCAAGTTAATCGATAATACTTTAGGATAGGGGGTGCTCTCTCCTCGATTAGTTTACATATTGAGAGAACTCCTCCTTTAAGTAATTCCCTGCATACAATTTATCTTGTTTCTTTGTTGTATTTGTATACCGTACTATTGTATTAATTTTCTGTAATATTGCCTTATGTTCTTGTAGTTTAGTTGTGTGTTTGTATAGTTATTTTTACTATTAATTGTATGTAGTGGAATTTAAAAATGAAACTGAAACTGAAAACTGGTATCATTTGAAAGAATTCAGGTGGTGGAACTGGATTCTTAAAAACTTTAGACTTGCCCCAAGTCTATTTCATGAAGTCCTTATTTTTCTGTTCATATTTTTTCATCCCCAACCGATATAAGCTCAACAATATTTTATGAAATATATAATAAACCATCAAGAAACTTCCAGTAATCAAATCATGAGAATTTCCATAAACTTTCTGCACTCTGGGTCAATTCAAATCAACGCTGGGTAGAATCAGTTTCTTATGAAATTATACGTGTGCACAATTTTTCAATTAATTCACTTCAATGTAACAGCGTTAATTCAACTATGGAATTGTATTCAAAAATCGTTTCACATAGAAGAGCGTGGTCCAAACATTGTAAAGAAAAGGGCGTTCCCTAAAAAATATAGGGCGTGTCCCAACAAGGCGTGACCCCATTTCGACACCGCCCCATATACCTGCCTTTGCAGCTTCGCCGCAACCTAACCCTGTCACCAAATTTCCTGGATCCGCCCCTGCCTTCCGACTGATCCCTTCCCCATAGTTCCCGGATCTATACAAACTTACAAGTAAAATAAAATTTTGCTTGCTTAAGGGCAAGAGGGTTTATTATCTTTTAACAGCTAGTAAAAATTAATTTCGGGTGTCTCAGAAAAAGCAAACAGACCGGCTGACACAGCGTTGATTTCATGCATCATTAAATTTACAGAATGCAGATTCATTTTGTCGACCCCCGTCTTTTTGTTGTCTGCAAACGAGGCTGTAATGCTCAAATTTAAAAGCGTGAAAAATAAGAAGAGGAAGCAGGAAGAGTTTATCGGTAAGTTATTCATTTTTAATTATCATTGTATTTGCAATTCAAGCAGTAATTAATAGAGTATATAGCACGATTCAGCGCTGTTTGCTCTCATTTTTTTCCTTTGGAAAATCAAGTGGAATTTTGGTAGATATATGAGGCAAAAAAACAGCATACAAAATTGGGCCTAAATAAAATCCATGCTCCGACTCTTCGACTTCTGCCTCTTCTAGGCCTTTAGCCTGTCACTTTTGATTGGTATTTGGTATCCCCTCTACCAGCTAGAAAAATTCGCCCGATTGCAAATGTACGAAACATGTCGATTTTAGGTCTCGTAAAAGGGGAGACAAATACAAAAAATTCAGTTTTGACAATCGGAGTCACCTCACAGTATGGAAAGTCACATTTTTGTGCGCAGGACATTGCAGCGATAAACAATGAAAACTATAGAAACTAAGGCGACTGTCTCAAAAATGTTTGGTTATTAGTGTCATTTTGATTGCAAATTATCGGTCGGTCGGTCGGCAATATGATCAAATTTCAATTTTTCCCAAATTTTTAAGTTCGGACAATGTATTATTGAATACAAAAACACAAAAACTGAAAATCTTTGTTGTTGTCTTCCTATATAAAATTTAGACGCCCGATCCAAAATTCTGATTTTTTCATTTTTAGAAGACGGTCGGTCGGACGACACTAACTAAACATTTTTGAGACGGTCGCCTAAGTGCTCTGCAGGTCTTTCTCTCCATACGGGGAGTTTTCAGACATCTCCGATAATGCCTCTGCGTTTTTGGCCTCTCCCCATTTCAGTTGTTTCATTTGCTGTGAGAGATCACCATCATCAATAATACGGAACTGTAAAATGCGGGTCCCACTGCAAGATCAGTCGCGGGTCTGCTTATGCAAGGCATGTTACAGCGGCCGATGGGTGTTTGTGAGGCTAGTGCACACTTCCTGTTTTCGTCCTCGATAACTTTCCCTGGGCTGTGCGGATCTGGTTTGTTTACTTGAACAAATCTTTGTCAATAGTGTTTAAAATAAACATCAGCAAGGGACTCAAAAATAAACAGATGACAGATAAAATCATCTTGAATATTACTCAAGGATAAAGGTTCAAAAACAATTTTACCATGATTTTCTTGGATTTAGCTTTTAAAAGTTTCTTAGCGCTTCTCAAACATAGCACTAGAGTTTCTTAATTTTTTGGCCGTCCTACATACATACATACATACATACATAGAGCCCCATCGCCCTTTTCCGATCACAGGCTGCTGTGAACGCTTTTCGTGTACAATCGCGCGATGTTTGTTTACAATAGGACTGGGTCTTCCAATTAAAAAGCGCGCAAAAAAATACTTTGCTGACGCCATGAGCTTCATGTTCAGACGTGGTTTACTTTTTTCTGGCGTGTGAATCCAACGATATGAGAAGTTGAAAAAGGCCTACCAGTGATGGAATCACAAGTAGTCGCCATTTTTCCCTTCGTGTTTCCTTGTAGCAATTATATCTTCTCTTGTTTCTCTACTACTGTTCACCAGAACCGCAGTCAAAACATTTCTACTTTTTACTCCAACTCTCTAAACGGATATTTACAAAAGAATCTCAATCATAATATCTCCGGCTTCCCAGCCGGGGGTAAATTTCTAACTGCAGTCAGATAGGCTACAAATCGCCCTTTTCCGATCACAAGGTTTGGCTTCGAATCCTGTGAATGGTTTTTTATTATTATTATTAATTCTTTCATTTAAAATTAGCTAAGTAACTATAGCTATAATGGCTAATTAAGGCCAACTATTTACAAAAATATATGCTGTAAGAAAAATATAATTTATAATACAATGCTGTAAGAAAAATATAATTTACAATAAAAAACCTAAACCAGGATAAAAAGTTTTGTATAATCTGCAGTTGCAGGCTTGGCATTTATGGGCTTTAATAAGTCTTTTAAATATCTGAAGGGAGTCTGAATTTTTCAGTTCTGGTGGTAGTGTCTCCCATACTTTTTTCCCCATAAATCTGACTGTATCGATTCCAAGGCAGGTTGCAAGTGAATGGATTCTCTCTCAATGAAGAGACGGGGTGGAAGGTGAAATAAACAAAGAAACCTCACCAGGGGGTGCCATTGATTTTGGATGTGCATGAGGTAAGGTCTGAATTAATGCTAGGAGGAGGCATTGAAGAATGGGAGGGGGCAATGAGAATTGATGTTTTCAAGGAAAAATAAATTCCTAAAAATTTATTTTCAATTTCTGATGCTAAGTTGTATTTATGGTAGGCACAAATTCGCTAATTCCTCAAAAAGAACTCCTTTCCTACCTAACTTAACATTACCTTTTGCCTGTTTAGAGGTCTCCTAGTTCATTTAACCCCTTCAATTTAAGAACAGTCCTCTCTGTCTTAGACTCTATGAAATATCTCCGTACTCACTGGGATAAAAAAATTTGTGCTGTGCTGCTATGCTAGAGTGTTGCCAGTTATCTTGTAAAAGCCTGTAACTTTCAATTGTAAATTTGACTGTGGTGTTATTGAACGAATAAAGAGGCAAAATGTTACTTTCCAAACGATAACATGAGCTAAACATCTTCTGTTATCTGTATGGCATCCATTTCATCTGGAAACTGCGCTTTCTTGAGCCCTCTGCGGTGGTGCTGTTCGAAATTCATGCGTGAACTTGCGTGATCGGAACAGGGCGATGGAATGAAAATATCGCGATTTTACCGATGTGTCTTTCGACAACGATTTTACGGAAGACGGTGGCTAAAGTTACAATAACTGGTTTTTATATCTTAAACTATGAAATTACGAATAATTCAATAGCAATAACTTTTCCGA
>REGM01000028.1:1749338-1759674 GCA_004194415.1 Aurelia aurita | reverse complement strand
CATCAATGACCTGCCAGAAAACATTAGTAAAGGCCAAGTATACCTATTTGCAGATGATACAACTTTCTATTATGTCGGGCAAAACACAGAAGAAGTCATCGATGCGCTAAATGTTATAGGGAATGATGTTAACGACTGGTGCCAGAAAAATCAATTGTCAATACACAGTGGAAAGTCCGAGGTACTCATAATGACTGCCCAGGATTTCGTTGGACCACTGAAACCAGTCAAGATTGGGGAGGATATTATTGATTATGTTCAGAGTTCAAAATGTTTGGGAATAACGATAGATAACCACTTGAAATGGAATCTTCATATAAGTAAATTATCAAAATCATACAAAGCAAAGGTCAGTCAATTAAGAAGGATGTCTTACTTACCTGTAAAGGTCAAAGAGGAAATATATTTTAGGACAATCATATCATCAGTCACTTATGGAATGGCAGTATGGGGAACGTCTTCACCAGCACTGATGACTGAAATTGAGAAAACCCATGTGCGAGCTGCTAGACTGATTCACAACTTGCCAAGAAACTTAAGTAATGAAAACGTGCTTGCTACTGTATCTTGGGACCCTCTGGATTATATTTACAAAAGGAAGCTTCTAACCTTAGTGCATAAGTCATATCATGGAGACGATCGCCAAGAAATTAAGTCATATGTGACCAAGAATGTGAACAGATATGCGAAAAATGACTCTTTGGTAATACCGAGAGCAAAATCAGAAAAAGGAAGGACATCTTTCAGTTATAGAGGACCGTTATTATGGAACAAACTAAAACCAGAAACCCGTGCAATAAGAAATTTAAGTTTATTCAAGAGAAAATTAAAAGACAGCAAGAAAACAATACTATCAGTTAGTTTTAATAAAGAAGCTTCGCAAATAAGTTCTAAATCCGAGGATTATTTATACTTTTAAAGTTTTTGATACCTTTTTCTTTATTAATTTCTTATAATCTTTAATATGTATTTTTTTAGGATTGCTATGCTTTTTTTGGTTTTAACTATAAGGTAATTAAATTTGTATTGCAGCAGGTCCACATCAGCATTTATGCTGCCACCTTAGCTAACCTGCTTTAACAAATATATGATGCATGTATGTATGTATGTATGTATGCGAACTTGCGTGATTGGAAAAGGGCGATGGAATGAAGATATCGCGATTTTACCGCTGTGTCTTTCGACAACGATTTTACGGAAGACGGTGGCTAAAGTTACAATAACTGGTTTTTATATTTTACACTATGAAATTACGAATAATTCAATAAGCAATAACTTTACCGATAAAATTTTCTTAGGCCAAGTAACTCAAGGCTTCTTTTTCAGTGATCGGAAAAGGGCGATGGGGCTCTACATAAAGAGAAATTTATTTTATAAGGAGGTTAATTTTACTGGCAGCTCAACAAGCTGATGAGGACCTCCTATAAAGAATCGTCACAAAGGTCACGAAAAAGAAAATTACATTGTGAAATCATCTAGCAGTAGTTTCTTATAAATCAGTTTCCTGCATAAAAAAGGTTACCCTGAGGGTAAAAAACGTGTACAGTGTGGAAAATATCGAATGGTGATGTAAGGGGATGTCCCAGGTGAGGGGATCCCCCTCTGAAAGTAAAAATTTCTTGTATGACACTTTCATGGCAACTATCCATGATTGTATTGGCATTAAAATTCTTTGTAATTTGTTACTCCCACCAAGAGAATCTTTTCATAGAGCAGGCACTCAAGTATTTTTGAGGATTTCATGATGTAATTTTTTTTCGTGAACTTTGTGACGATACTTTCATTTCCCAAATCCCACAAACACAGGTAACTGTTCAGATTGAAATTCCTCGTATCGCAATGATGTTACTGGATGAATCACAGATAAAGATTAGACGTCACAGCAGGAAAACTCATGGAAACTGATGATTGTTGCTTTGTTCTGTAAAAACGGCCCACTGCCCCATACTAACCGTTCATATATGACCACGGGACCCGCCACTAATATCGCTGTGGGCCCTGCATTTTACAGGACCTGCAGACTCGCATTTTACAGGAGCCGTCAATAATACATCAAAAGAGGGCAATGGTTGCAACCCCTACGTTGCTCCCCTATCAGATATGCACTCCTGCACATTCTTTAAAATCAGGTTTCAGTTGAGTGGTTAATTTTTTCTAGACATTAACCAATGCTTTAGAACAATGAGTTCTTGGTTATTCTGGTTTGTGTTCTTTTACCGCTACTATCATTTCACTTTACATGTTTACGTATTGGTTGCACAGCCTCTTTGGTCTTACAACTCCCTTTAATAATTTGCCATGCTGTCCATCCTTTGACTAGCGTGTGAGCAGTGAAACTTTTTGAGGCTGCACGCAGGCTATCCTTTGACTTGATTATGTATTTTTAGCAAAAAGACAATGGAGATTTATGGACAGCAACAACAGGGTAGCTGTGGTAAGGAATTATTGCATGTAACATGCTAACATTTCAATATTGAAATTGTAATATATCTGACATCGTTAGTTTTGTTATCCAGAATCTATTCTGGCCCTCTAGACTTACTTTTGTATAGACAGAGAATATATTTTCTGATATAGACAGGGAACATTGTCTGACATCTGACAATCATTGTATCCTTTAAATTTGTCCTTCAATTCTACCAAAGATCGACAATGGAGATTCAGAATTCACCTTGTACCTTTTTGAATTTTGGCCTGAAGTGTGATTTTTGATGATATCAATAATGATACTTTTGAGATTTAATGTGATCATATCTTTCCACTGGTGTATTTAATCTTAATGTATTTAATGATACAGAGGGGCATCTATCTCTGTATCAAATATACACAGTAAAGCCTGGTTCACTTTAGGTTGTTGCAGTCGCTGGAGTCCCTGGNCCCTTTAATAATTTGCCATGCTGTCCATCCTTTGACTAGCGTGTGAGCAGTGAAACTTTTTGAGGCTGCACGCAGGCTATCCTTTGACTTGATTATGTATTTTTAGCAAAAAGACAATGGAGATTTATGGACAGCAACAACAGGGTAGCTGTGGTAAGGAATTATTGCATGTAACATGCTAACATTTCAATATTGAAATTGTAATATATCTGACATCGTTAGTTTTGTTATCCAGAATCTATTCTGGCCCTCTAGACTTCCTTTTGTATAGACAGAGAATATATTTTCTGATATAGACAGGGAATATTTTCGGACATCTGACAATCATTATATCCTTTAAATTTGTCCTTCAATTCTACCAAATATCGACTATGGAGATTCAGAATTCACCTTATACCTTTTTGAATTTTGGCCTGAAGTGTCATTTTTGATGATATCAATAACGATACTTTTGAGATTTAATGTGATCATATCTTTCCACTCGTGTATCTAATCTGCTTTTTTAAGTGACACAGTTGCATTCAGCTTGATTAGACATTTTGAATTATAAATAATCGTTTGCATGTTGATGAAGATAGAAACAAATATATGACATTATCAGTGGTCCTTTGATGTGATAATTGACTTTTTCTTGGATCACTCAAGTTCAAACCTTTTGTTGAATTTTACATTTTACTACGTCAATCAATCTAGATTCTGAATCAGGACTTGCTGGACAGTCATAGTGCCAAGAAATAACTTTTTGACAGTTGTCAGATACTGTTTAAGCCTGGGGAAATTTCCTGTCACAAGATGTAATTTCTGCCTAGAGACTGTCCATTTTGACTGCAGATTCTGAATTTTCATGATCAATTTAGTTGAATTCAACAAAATTTGAACTTAAATAATTATAATGTCAATTATTATGTCATAGTACTGACAACGCCATAAATATTTTTCTAATTTAATCAAAATGCAAAAAGTATACTACATCATTTGAACAATGTAATCAAGCTGAATTCAACTACGTCTCTTAGGGCCTGTTTATGTAAATATTCCCATAGAAATACTCTCTTGCCATGTTACTCGGCTAATCGGGTAAAATTTGTCATCACAGCGCACACGCCACTTATGAAGAAAATAAGAAAATACTCATGAAATGTAAAACCATTTCAATGCTATGGTGGCTTTGCCAAATAACTCGCCTCACATAAATACTACCCTTTTTTCAACTTGGCATGCCTGGTAGCTCCCTTAGGTGTATAACTCGGCTCCATATAAACAGGCTCTTAGAAGCAGACTAAACATCCCTGTGAAATGATATGATAGTATTAGTTCTCAAAAGAACAGTATCAGTTATTTACATGATCAAAGATGACACTTGCAGTCACTTTCAAATATGTACCAGGTGAATTCTGAATCAGTATGGTCAATTTTGCAGAATTATAGCTCAAGATCAGGATGATTGTTAGATTGTAACAGAATATTCCCTGTCAGTTATATTACCTTCATTTCTAGATTCTTTCAAATGGCTTCATATTTTGAAGAAGCTATTTTATTGTTGCTTTGTGTGATAGGCAGCTGTTGAAACACTTATAAATTGAGACCCTGTAAATGCTGCAAAATTGAGCTCCTACCGGGGAATCAGAAAAAAACAATCCCCGTTTTAAAGGCCACGGACCTCTGGATATCGAGGGAATAATATTATTAAATATATTGTTTAATAGTGGAGATGTTCAAATATATTCTAAACCTTACCAGACTGAAATCGGTCACTCCGTTCTGAAATTGTAAGGGAAGCATAAAATCACGACCAAATTCCCGTCATATTTCTGCCTTAATAGCAATGACTTGTATATGCTTTGACAAGTTTTATCTCTTTGGGAGGATAAAAGTGCCATCCCTGGGAACATAGCAACATCGTTCTCGGAGATTTTATCCTCCTAAGAGTCATTGCTGTAAGGCAGAAATATTTGGAAAATTTGCTCTTGATTTTAGGCTTGTTTTGAAGGTTTCTTGAAAGGGCTTTCTCTAGAAAATGGCTCATAATTTCAGAACGGAGTGGCCGATTTCAGTCAAGTAAATTTTAAATTTTATTTGAACATGTCAACCATTAAATAATATATTTGTCAATATTATCGTTTTGACATCCTGGGAGCAGTGGCCTTTCAAACGCGGATTCTTTTTTCCGACTCACCCCGTAGGATTGTTAAGAAGCTAGGTTCTAGGCAGGGGCATCTATCTCTGTATAAAATATACACAGTAAAGCCTGGTTCACATTAGGTTGTTGCAGTCGCTGGAGTCCCTGGGGTCTTTAGAGTCTTTACTTAACGAATGCAAATGCCACTGTATGATTTTTGGTGAAAGAACAAATCAAGAATTAAGCATAANAAGACAGCAATTGCTCCGTGTACTATGTCACGAAAACATTCACACAAGGTAGGCGCCCTTGGTCTAAGGGGCCCTACAAAGTTGCGGCTTGTAAGTAACAATACCTCAGATTTTCCGGTGTGAATGGTCAGCTTGTTTTTGGAACACCAAGTAGAAATCTGTTTTCCAGTCTCATTTAGAGCATCTATTACCTCCTCTATGTTGGTACCAATAAAATAAAATGTAGAGTCATCAGCAAAGAGAAATACTTCACTAGATGTTATGGCACTGGGGAGGTCATTAACATAGAGCGAGAAAAGTCTAGAGCCAAGCAAGGAACCCTGGGGTACTCCTTGTGTGATGGTTCTTGTCTTTGACTTTGATTCATTTAGCTGTACATACTGTGACCTTTCTTGCAAGTAACTCTCTAACAGCCTTAAGAGTGGTCCTGATATTCCACATCCTTGCAGTTTTTTCATCATGATGTTATGATTTATAGAGTCAAAAGCTTTCTTAAAATCAATTAGTAAGACCCCTACTACCTTTCCTTGATCTAAAGCATATTTCCATATTTCTGTCATGTGTAATAATAATAGCTCAGTTGACTTTCCTTCAGCAAATCCCCGTTGATTAGGTGTTTTAGCTCCATTTACCTTTGTGTGGTTATCCAGATGATAACAAATTTGTCCCTCGTGTATCTTGCTTGGGATTGAAAGCAATGACAATGGCCTGTAATTTTCTCTCAACTTTAGGGCCCTTCTTAAAGGCGCTCTTTACTTTAGCTATGTTCCAGTTGCTGGGAAATTTACCCTCCTTGAAGCTCTTGTCAATTATCATCTTCATCCCAGGGAGGATGGATCTACCAGCAGTTTTGAGGTCCTTGGGTAGAATGTTATCATGACATGCAGCCTTATTAATCTTCAAAACAGATACCTAATGACTTACGAGTGACTGATTTATGTAAATGTCAGTACTAATTGGTGTTACTCTTCTAATGAGACTATTATCCCCATCATTTGCATTGTCTTCAAATTTCTCTTCTAATTTTTCTCCTACTTCAACAAAGAAATCATTCAGGAGGTCAGCTTTCTCTGGGCCAGATGTTATGACCTTTCCATCTTGGTTCATTAGTGCTGTTACTCCTTCTTTATTAATGCTCTGCCTTTTTAAACGCTTAACTTTAAACAACAATCCCTCATTTACCTGTCAAGGACAAAGAGCTTGTTTCCAAATAGATCCTTTATAGCTACTCTACAAAAGAGTCTGGATCGAGCGATATTTTTATACATTTTATGGAAATTTGACAAACCTTTGAATATGCACAATAGTGATAGAAGCTCCAACGCCACTCAATCAAACCTTCGGAATAAAACTCTATAGAGATCAGACTCTTTGGTAGAACAGCTAAAAGGTCTGTTGGGTTGGGTCCTAACCAGTTGTCGTCATATAACTTTGCACAGTGTCGGTTCTCGAGCACAATGTTGGCCTATCAGAGAATCACAATGTTTTTGTGTAGATCGAAATGTGATCAGTGATGAAGAGTAGGCCAGTTTGTTTATGAATCTGTAATACTAGGAGTCTTTTCATTACTTATTTTAGATCCATTTGCAAGATCATGTCGAAGTTCAAACTGATATAAACACAAATCAAAGCAATCTTAATGGACATGATACAGGAGCTAACCTCACTTCGGATGGGAATGATGCTGCAATTGAAGATAGTGCCAGTGGAAATATTTTGGTGAGCATGATAATCTCAAATGTTTTGCACTTTAGTTTTTTCACAATGAAACGGTGCGGAGGAGCAGTTGTAATAAGTCAATTCTGTCTAAACGCAAATCGCTTTGGCGGACAAGGAAATAGAATCAATGCCATTTTTAAAATTGTTCTTGATAGGATCTTGATTCCAGAGGTGGAAAAAGTGCATGAAGCCGTGAAGCAGCTTCACAGGAAGCTAGTGTGTCTTGAAGGAAGAAAGGGGGAAGGAAAAGAGTCAAGTGGAAAAAAGGAAGAAAAAGGAGGGAACCGAGGAAGGGAGGAAAGAAGAAATGAAAGGAAAAGGAAGGAAGGAAAGAAGTAGAAGAGGAAGAACGAAAAATGGAAAGGGGAAAGGAGACAGGATGAAAATAGAAAATAGAGATTGAAAATGCATGGAGGAAAGCAAGAAAGAAGGAAGGACAGAACAAAAGAAAAAGGCAATATTCGGTTGTGTTCTTTTACTGCACATATTCGTTGTGCATAGTTCATTAGTGCTTTCAACTCGGGCACAAGATAAAAGTGATAAAACTTTAGAAGGAAGAATTTTAGGTTGAGGTCGCTTCGCAGGAAGGTAAAGATTTTTTCCATCACTGCTTGATTCCAACTTCGATTCAAGCACAATTGGGTCCTGTATTTAGGTTGCAGTTACTTTATGTGATAAAAATGACCTGAGCTTTGTCCCTGGGCGCTACGTTGCTTGGGACTTTCAATCAAAGAATCATTGCCAATATATTTCATTTGAACAACATTTTAGATTGCAGATGACCTGAATTTTAGGACTTTCAACTTCCCATGCTGAAATTGTTTTAGTCCTAAGGTCACAACCGATATTGTAAGTTCTGCAAAGCTTCTGTCCTTGGAGAGTACAGTAAAATCCACATTTAAGAACCGCCACGTTTTGAGCTTAGCTTGTGTTCTTTCTTGGGTTTGAAATTTTAAGAAAATTGCATATAACAGGGCATATTACTATACGAAGCAATTTGAATAACATGCTTTCTACATCTAGCACTTTTAAACATCTTTCTTTCCAGTTCAGAAAATTTTCCTCCAAAAGCTTATCCTAAATCTTCTTAAAGAGATTGGCTCTTATATTTGGGTAATTACTGTAACTTAAAGTCTACCGTATGAGATGCCATGGGGGTTGTCTGCTCGAGTAATGACTTTTTTGAGTAGACTGCATGCTAAAAACAGAAAAGATTTGACAGCCATATTCTCTATATGTCCAAGAATGTATTTTTGATTACAAAGTCCTTTGTAATCTAAGAAGGGGCATCGAGGTCAGTCAGTAAGAAAGTCAGTCATGCTCATTAGTGTGATTGATCAGCATATTACCGCCGATAATTAGCACAAAGACAAGAAAAAGTTCGTTTAGCACGCAATTATCCCCCCTGCGCATAGTAAACTAGACATCGTCATTTTTCATGCTTTATGGAGAGCGTTCGAAAAACAGGATCAGTCATGATCATTTAGATCAAATCTGTATTAATGCCCCGCAGATACTTAGCAATTTGTATCTATGCCAGAAAATATCCTATTTTGATTGTTTCATGCTGAAACTATATGAAAAAGGGGGTTGCTTCGGATTTGATGCCTCTTGTCCATATCCTTAGTCCATATCCGTCTGCTGTTGGAACAGAGCTCAGAGCATGCAGTATGGTTATAGAGTTGTTACTAGGGGCTAGGAAGCATCAATATTCAGAAATCCGTCTTTCTACTGTTGAACCTTATGTTTCATTGTTGAAATTTCCCGGAAACGCTCAGAAAGTGCAGATATTACGAACGGTACGAACCTTTCTGTTTGATAGTTTTTTGATGGTTCTCTGTCTGAAGTTTCTTATTCCTCTTAAATTTTTCTTATGAAAAGTTTTTAGATTTTTGGATTAACACGAATTTGGCAGCAACGCTCATCTCTTTACATCATTCAAACATGATTAAAGCAATCGATCCATTTCAGTTCTCTGCATTCAAATGATTTTCAGCTAATGACATCATCAAGGATCATTGTGTTTATGCAGGCATCGACATTCAAATCTCATTCTTCTACTGTTGGTCTGATTATTTCATTAGTTATGTTTTTGCGAAAGCGTGCAGAAAGCGCGAATTATAACAAACCATGCTTCTCTAGTGATATCAATGCCTATGAGAGACTTTGTAGTCATCCAAAAGGATCTTATGTTTTTTGAAGAAGAAACACATGCGCCTTTGTAAGTCTACCTCTTACGTTTGGAGCTCTTATTTATTTTTTGTTCATAGGTATATGATGGCAGTCACCTAGAAGTGGCCCATCCCAAAGTTAAAGAAGAACAAAAAAAGAAGAGTACTTGTCAAAATGGGGGAGTGATGAAACTAGTAGACATAGCGCTTGGTAAAGCAACAGACAATAGCATAACCAATAACGTAGTTGATGATACCAGAGTGCCATTGTCAAATGTCGACCCGAACATGCAGGATCTTAATGGAAACTGCGATGACAAGGATCTTAATGGAAACTGCGATGACAATCTTCAACCTTTCGATCAGGTACAAGATTGTTTGGACAATGTTACAAAGGACCCTTTTTGTGAATCAGCTGCCGCTGGAAGCTCCAGCGATTCATCTGAAAGATGCAATACTATAATGGAAGAAGAAGAAGAAAGAGAATGGAGATTCAAAGGAGAACTCGTTGAACTTAAAGATGAAAGATTTAGTGATTCAAGTGAAAGATGCAATTCTTTAATGGAAGAAAAAGAAGAAAGGGGAGGTATATTTGAAGGAAGACTCGTTAGACTTAAAGATGAAAGCTATAGTGATTCAAGTGAAAGACGCAATACTATAATGGAAGAAGAAGAAAGGGAAGGGAGATTCGAAGGAGAACTCGTTGAACTTAAAAATGACAGATTTAGTGATTCAAGTGAAAGATGCAATTCTTTAATGGAAGAAGAAGAAGAAAGGGAAGGTATATTTGAAGGAAGACTTGTTGAACTTAAAGATGAAAGCTTTAGTGATTCAAGTGAAAGATGCAATGCTCTAATGGAAGAGAAAGAAGGAAGGGGAAGTAGATTTGAAGGAAGTCTCGCGAAACTTGAAGATAGCGATATTAATAATGTTGTTTTAAATAGGAAGGTGTCTACCACTGAAGAGCATACGAGAGGAAATAACCAATGTGACGATAAAGGTAATTCTTTGGAAGAAGAGCACACAAATATTTGCGATGGTATTGATGATCATAAAGGTGATGATGATGATGATGGTGGTGATGATGATGATGATAATGGTATTATTTTAAGGTCTGCAGAAGAAGGCAACTATGACATACTCAATAGCAATGAACATAACAATGGAGAATCAATGTCTGAATTTGTTATTGACCACGA
>REGM01000028.1:1735419-1749292 GCA_004194415.1 Aurelia aurita | reverse complement strand
AGATTTAGTGATTCAAGTGAAAGATGCAATTCTTTAATGGAAGAAGAAGAAGAAAGGGAAGGTATATTTGAAGGAAGACTTGTTGAACTCAAAGATGAAAGCTTTAGTGATTCAAGTGAAAGATGCAATGCTCTAATGGAAGAGAAAGAAGGAAGGGGAAGTAGATTTGAAGGAAGTCTCGCGAAACTTGAAGATAGCGATATTAATAATGTTGTTTTAAATAGGAAGGTGTCTACCACTGAAGAGCATACGAGAGGAAATAACCAATGTGACGATAAAGGTAATTCTTTGGAAGAAGAGCACACAAATATTTGCGATGGTATTGATGATCATAAAGGTGATGATGATGATGATGGTGGTGATGATGATGATGATAATAGTATTATTTTAAGGTCTGCAGAAGAAGGCAACTATGACATACTCAATAGCAATGAACATAACAATGGAGAATCAATGTCTGAATTTATTATTGACCACGAGTCACAGGTAAGATGATTTTAGTTAGTATCATTATCGCCATCCCCGAGATTTAGGTTGCCTTACTTCAAGTGTTTGTGTTACAAGGTGGCATATAGAAAAAACCGCCCCACATAGTGGATATTTTCTGCAATACGCCGGGTGAGTCAATTAAAACAATCCCCATTTGCTAGGTCACTGCTCCCTGGATATCAAGGCAATAATATTGGCAAACATATTATTTATTTATAGACATGTTCAAATCAATTTACAAATTTGCCTGACTGAAATCGACCACTCCGTTGTGAAATTATGAGGGATTTTCTCGAGAAAGCCCCTTTTAAAGTAACCTTCAAAACAGACCAAAATCACATCCAAATTTTTCTGATATTTCTGCCTTACAGCTATGACTTCAACACGTTTTAGCTCATATTATTCTTATGGGATGATGAAATCATCCGGAATAATGCTGTTATGCTCCCAGGATGACATTTTAATCCTCCCAAAGGTAAATGTGAAGGTGAAGTTGCGTATTTTAGCACCAAGCGCTGAGACTAATCGCCAGCAACGCGTTGTGTTGAATGGAAAGGCTCGCAATGGGCTACAGTATCTGCAGGGGTTCCACAAGGTTCCGTTTTAGTTCCATTGTTTTTCCTAGTTTATATAAATGACATTGTTGATAATGTTCATTGTGATATTAAGCTATTTGCTGACGACACTTCGCTCTTCTCCGTTGTTCGGAACGATAGTACCTGCGAAGAACTAAATAGGGATCTTGAGAAATTGCGTTTATGGTCGTGGCAATGGAAATTGCACTTCAATGCGGACAAAAAAGAAGAAGTGATATTCTCTATCAAAAGGAAACTACCCTTACATGATCCCTTAAAACTAGGAAATGATGACATTGTGAGAAAAACGGAGCAGAAGCACATCGGAATGATCCTTGAATCTAAGTTAAGTTTTCAAAGCCATATCAGGGAGGCTATCCTCAAAGCGAGGAGGGGGGTAGGAATAATAAGGTACATCTCAAAATACGTCTCTAGAAGTGTGCTTGATCAAGTTTACAAGCTATATATAAGACCCCATCTTGACTATGGCGACATTATCTACCATAGGTATGACCCCGACATGAGATTAAATGTCACAAGAAGACTCGAACAAACTCAGTATCATGCTGCACTAGCTGTAACTGGAGCATGGAGAGGTACAAATAGGCAAAAACTGTACGACAAACTATGTTGGGAAGATCTAACGATGTACGGAAAACATGTTCACCTGGGTACCTATTCGCTGAAATACCATCAGAATGTGAATAATCTTACAACCTAAGACACCCTCGAGCATACGACCAGAATGTCTGGAGAACTATACGCTTCTCGCATACCTATTTTCAAAATGTTTTTCATGAATATCTCTTTCACCAGCTTACAGTCTCTGGTATAAACACAAACGAATTGGAGTCAAATGCTCTGTGTAATTTGCTTCTGTTTGGGAGCCAAAACTTAAACGTTGTTGAAAACAGAGCCATAGTAGAAGCAACAATTTCATTAATTGAAGCAACAAAGCGTTTTAAGTGAATATTTAGAGAGTAAACAGCAGCGACCCCCCCCCCCTCTCATTGTTAATTTTACCAGGGTAACTTAGAACCAAATAACCAATAAAACTATTCGAGATGTTATTTTGATCCAGCTTGGATCAAAGTGTTATACAATATAGAGTTTCAAATTCTTTGGTATTAAGCTACCTTAAATTGTCCTTTTTTGTTTGTTTGTTAAAGTATTATGATTGTAAGTGTCATTCACAGTAGGGACCAGATGACATTGTGTCTTTTCCTGCTGTGAATGGCACAGTAGAAAGTAATCTTTTGTGTTTTAATTGTTTTAATGGTGATATATAAAAAAAGCGCTGGGATCGCAGAAGTAGAGAAGACGTAATCGAGTCCGCGACCCCTTGTCATGACGCTCAAATGGCGGGGCTCTACCTGGGATCGAACCCTGTCCGCCTGACTGTTCTGACTGCAAAGTCAGAGGAATACACCACTGCGCCACAACACCTTCAAGGGATAACACGTGCTAAAGCATGTAAAAGCCATCGCTGTAAGGCAGAAATATTTGGAAAATTTGGTCGTAATTTTAGGTCTGTTTTGAAGGCTTCTTAAAGGGGCTTTCTCGAGAAAATCGCTGATAATTTCAGAACGGAGTGGCCGATTTCAGTCAGGTGAATTCTAAAATCTATTTTAACATGTCCACGATTAGATATTGTATTTGCCAATACTATTTTCTTAATATCCAGGGAGTAGTGGCCTTTCAAACCAGGGATTTGTTTCACTCACCCGGTATATATTGCAAGTTTAGGGTATAGGACACCTTTTTATGAAAATTGTTTTTTCACATTCCAATAACAATTTGTAAGACAAATTACTTATTACCCTACCTGCAAACTACTTTAGAGTAAGAGGACGATACCACCGGGAGCAATAGACTATGACTACAACGTGGCCATTAAACGGGAAAAGATAAATGCTACCGTCTGATTTTTTTCATTTTCATTTCAATTTAAATTCTTTATGCCTTGTAGCCTCATCCATGAGCAAGGCTCATTTTCAGGAGGCCTTTGCCAAAAACTTTCCAAATTAGAAAATCTACTAACTTAAAAAGAAATTAATTTCATTCATACTTAACAATTCTTCAAAATGTTCTTTAAAGAAGATAAAGGGGGAGCTGACTTGGCCTCGCGGCTAAGTTCATTCCAGATTTAGCTTCACGAAATTCAAACGCTTTCTGGCCATTACTAGTTTTCATGAAAGGGACTATGAAGTCAGTTTCGGCATTTCTTAGACAGATAGTATTCCGGGCAGAATTTTTGATAAATAGGTTTGAGAGATAATCAGACGCGCGAGATTATTAACAGACTTAAATACTATTGTTGCTGACTGACTTCTATTCATATCTTTAACAGTTGGCCACTTTAACTCTTTAATCAAAGCTTCAGCACTCAGCAGGAGCATCATGGCTGCTATTTGTGATAATTCTAGCCAAACGATTCTGCAATTTTTCAAGCTTAACTAATCGGGACTCGGCACAATTCCCCCACACAGAACAGCAGTATCGAAAATGAGGCTCTTCAATGCCTCTTTATATTTTGCAAAGGGCATTTTGTGGCAGAAATTTCTTTGCATGTTTTAAAAAGCCCGATGAAAGGGGGAGACCTTAACTTAAACAGATTTATTTTTTCATCCCACATGAGATACTACTTATCAACTTTGACTCCGAAATACTTAGTACTGTAAACGAATTTAACAGGGGAATCATCAATCACAAATGTAGGAGAATCTACAGCTTCTCCGATGATCTTGTTTTGATTAGGTCGAGATCAAATGGCCATTGCCCGAGTCTTCATTACATTCAAAGACTTGTTATTCCCTGAAGCCATTCTTTCAAACATTTAAATTCACTGTCAAGCGTTTCAGTAAGATCCCCAATGCTCTTAGAGGAGTAAGACATGCTGGTATCATCGGCATACATTGTTACTTTGCAGTTTTTCAAAGCGAATGGCAAATCATTTATATATATTAAGAAGAATAGCGGACCTAAACAAGAGCCTTTCGGAACGCCACAGCAGATGCTGCCGATTTTAGATTCAAATCCATCAACCCTAGTTAGATTGTGCCTATTGCTGCGATACGATTGGAACCATTCAAGTTCAGACCTTGAATACCATACTTGATAACTTTTGAATAAGTCTGGCATGATCAACAGCAGCAAACGCCTTTTTCAGTCAATGGAAATGTTTGCTGTATAGACTCTTGCTAGAATTGGGAGTACAGAAATCGATTTTTAATTGGATCGATTATTTGTCTCTCCATGCTTAAAGATTGGGGCAACCCTTTTGCAGTTTTCCAGTTGTCAGGAAAGATACCTGTGGCAATACAGAGGTTGAAAATTTTACAGAAAGATTGTGCAATGACAGAGAGTCCGATCTTTAGGAAATAATTAGCAGTGCCATCAAGACCGAAACCCTTAAACGTTTAAATTTACCAAAAAGCTGTTTCATCTGAGGAACTTCAAAAGCTTGTAATGTAAACTGTAGATTGTTGGGGTTAACTTCACGCTTATTGTTAAGGAGGGGTTTGCTTTCTGCAGAATTTCGTCGCTAAGAGATCTGCCAATATCACAAAAGAAGTGATTAATTCTCTTAGCAATGGCATTATGATCTGTAACATGCTTACCATGAACATCAAGCCACTAAATTTCAGTCGTTTTCGATTGGCCATGTTAATGGTTTCCAAGTTTTCTTGAGATCACCTTTTTTGTTTGTAAGCATCCATCAAAAGTTTAGACTTCGAGCGTACAACTTGTCTCTGGTAGCAGACACACATCTGAAATCCTTCGTCAATCAGGGGCAAACATTTCCTGAAACCCTCTTGCAGCGTAAAGGTGCATCTTTTCAAGAATGAGAGAGAACCGGTTTGTCAATTGCTCGACGAACCAGGACAAATGCATCACCCGACCGCAAAATCGCACCCTTGAACCACCCAACCGATCCGCAAAATTAATAAACAATTCTGTCTATGTCGTGGACTGAAGTCATGGACTGAAGTTTGAGTTAGCTGAATCGGTTGTGTGGCCCTCGTGCTACGACTCCCTGAACAAGCGACACACCCTCCCGACCCACCCAACTACATGTTATTACTACTATAAAATAAATTAACGAAATGGGACTTTGAGACGAGATACATTAAGAACATTCAGTGGATAGATAACAGTATTAACAAGGAGTCATATTTTGGTTGGACACAAATGAATCCCCAAATAGGAGCTAAAAAACAAACATGATTTTTCATAAGGGATTCCTTTCTTTGCCAATGAAATTTATGTATTTTCAAGTTATTTGTAACGTTAATGAATTGGATGTAGATTTTTAGTCGTCTTCTGAATAACTTCTGATGCTGACTGTAAGACTTTACCTAGATCAAGATTCGAATTTCCTAACGGCTCCTTCTTCCATAATTTGTTGAATCATATCAACGAGAGGACGTGAATGTTTTACACTAATAGTAAATATCATTCTATTTTAGATGGAAAACGCACAAGAAACGGCCCCAATATTTCCATCATCGTTCACCCTGGAATTGACTCCCGACGAACCTTGCTCTTCAACTACGTTCACCAGTGAAAACTTTCAGCAGCCAAATGTCAGTTCTGAACTACGACGAAAACGGGCGCCAAGTAAAACTTCTCATGCAGAAATTAACCTTTGCGGTGATGGAGATAACAACTTACATATCAACACACACGATGAAATACTTGATCCAGGAGAAGGTAATTCATTTTCTAATTTTAGGTAATATTTTGGTCGGCTGGTTTGCACTTTAGCTGACACACTTTTAACCTTTCCTCGTTTTTGAAATTTGTAGCGATGTTTGGATGGACAATGCACCAGTACTTAGATTGAAATAAACCGGTTCCTGCCACAGTTTTATGCCATGTTTTGGTCACTTTGACGTTCTCCCGTAATATACCTTTTTACTTGCCAGAAAAGAGGTTTGGATCGAGCGTCCAAATCTGGTAAATTTTTCGAAGGAAAACGAAAGTGCGACCCCCGTTCTCAGTATAAACACTGCTACTTGTGGCATGAAGTTCATTCGGATCTCGAATCACTTTTCAGAGAATAAATCAACGATAACTTTACCAAATTGAGTTACGAATGTTTCAGGTTGTACACAGGCAAGTTTGATTTGCCTTCTGGCCTTGTTTCTCGTTGTTTTCGTTCATTGTTAGCTGATTTTGCTGTGTAACAGTGGGTAACAGTTGCAGAACAAAAGTGCGAGCATACAAGGGTTTCATTTTGCGAGTTCGTGAATCGAAGTTTGCTGTTTTCAACCGTCGTCGTATTCAACTGAAAAGAAACGTTGTTTCGATATTATGACTGATAAAATTACAAACTGTAGATGAGGAAACACACACACCTCCATACATCTATCGAAACAATTTGGGCAGAACATTTCAGGCGAAGGCCTCAAAATACTTAAAACGGTGGAAAAGATTTGCTGAAAGATCACTGTGTTTTGATTGAATATGGGCCTAGATTGTTGCACAGCAAAATCAGCTAACAATGAATGAAAACAACGAGAAACAAGGCCAAAAGGCCAAAAGGTAAACAAAACTTGCCTGTATAAAACGAACCATTTCTAACTCACTTTGAGTAAAGTTATCGATGATTAACTCTCTGAAAAGTGTTCCGAGATCCGAAGCAACTTCATGCCACAGCTAGCAGTGTTTATACTGAGAACGGGGGTCGCGCTTTCGTTTTCCTTCGCAAAATTTACCAGATTTGGACGCTCGATCCAACCCTCTTTTCTAGCAAGTAAAAAGGTCTATTGCGAATGAGTCGAATCACGTTCGAATTTTGTATTATCCAATCAGATGATAGACATTCTATCGCTATAGTTTAGAAAGCCAATCAGCGATCAGTTCTTACAATAAAATTCAATTCAACCTCTGTTTTTCCTTGGAAGCTGTGTCGACAGCCTCTTCGGCTCTTTTCTAAGATATAGCTGATCTAAATAGTTTCAGTTGTAAAAACCACAATTTTTTGCATATTTTTGTGATAGCTAATGACTAAATTACTTAAAACATAAGTTTATTTGCGAGAATTGTGATTCCTTTCCATAGTTATTGTGGATTTAGTCATGAAGCAATTGTGTCATAAAGTGTTAAATTTTTCGTGGAATTTCTACTTAAAAGCCAAGCAACTCGACTTGAAAAATATAGCTATAGTTGCCCCCAACCATACATAACGTGTTCACCATTTTAGTTAAAAAATATGTCTCTTGTACATATGTCTTCATGTCTCTTGGGTTTGGTTTTCATCCTGTAGTGTAGAGTTGCTAACAACAGTTGGACTGGCCCATAATTTCAAAAAGTTTCACGAAAGAATATTAGAAAAGTAGTTTTTTTGCAATTTTATCATTCATGTAATCGTCTTCTCGTGTTAATTTCATCTTTTTGTTCCTCGCACTTTCTTCCTCGTTTTTTAAATGAAGCGTTTTTAAAATCCATCCATGTCCTTTTAAGTCAAATCCATCCTAGGAGTATCACGTTTCCTAAATATAAGCAGTGTATTTCCAAGGCAACCGTTGGCGTTGGAAATCAAAAATTTTGAAATCAAAGAAATTGAAAAGGGATCATGATTTTTTTTCTTCTGTTTTATCAAATTAAAATCAAGTAAGGCAGGATGAGTGACAACATTTGATCATTGTTTTCAGCCCTTTTTGACGGTCTTTTGAAGGGGTATTTCGCACAAATCCCGCGTAATTTGAGGACGAAGTGGCCGATTTGAGCCATGTAAATTCTTACTTATAATTGAACAGACTCGCTAATAAACATTGCTTTTGCCAATTATATTGCTGTGATCTCTAGGGAACAGTAGTCCTTCAAACGAGGATTGCTTTTTCTTACTCACCCGGTAGTGTAGCAAAATTATTTCTACATTTGTATTGCAAGTCAGGTTGTTAGTGCTATTAAGTATGTGATCGTTTCTAGTAAGATTAACTTGTTTGAAAACCTGGAGATTGAATTGTATTTCTGTTATGGTCACTGTGATTACAGGGGAATTTTTAGTTGAAATTTGTCCGTCTTTTAACTTTTAGAACCAAATCGAGAATTGAGAAGGTCGCTTCGAATGCCGAGAACGACACGAAACAGAGAAAAAGATGAGACGCACAAAGTTGTTAGAACGCAGAATAATAATAAAGGTGGTGAAGATGAACGTAAGCCTTCGAACTCCCAACCAACCTCCCATGTATGTAATCTATGCGACCAGGGTTTCACTACAGCCATTGACTTAAAGAGACATAAGAGTTTAAATACGAACAAAAAACGATATCCATGTGTTGTTTGTGCGAACTTATTCAGTACTCATGAACGTCTTAAATTACACCGAAGGATTCATACTGTAAAGAAAGTTGATTCGTGTGATTTTTGTGGCAAATCTTTTAATCATCGAGGACATCTTAAGGTGCACGAAAGGATGCATACTGGAGAGAAGCCTTTTTCGTGTGATGTTTGTGGGAAAGCATTTACTGATAGTAGTTCATTTGAAACACATCAGCGAATACATACTAGAGAACGACGTTTTTCGTGTGAAGTTTGTGGAAAGGCATTTACCCGAATTGGACACCTAAAAATACATCATCGAAAACATACTGGAGAGAAGCCTTTTTCGTGTGATGTTTGCAGGAAAGCATTTACTGACAGTAGTTGTCTTAAAACACATAGGCGAATACATACTGGAGAAGGACTTTTTTCGTGTGAAGTTTGTGGAAAGGCATTTGCCCGAATTGGAAACCTAGAAACACATCATCGAAAACATACTGGAGAAAGACCTTTTTCGTGTGAAGTTTGTGGAAAGGCATTTACCCAAGTGTCAAGCCTAAAAATTCATCAGCGAATACATAATGGAGAAAGACCTTTTTCGTGTGAAGTTTGTGGAAAGGCATTTACCCAAGTTGGACACCTAAAAATACATCAGCGAAAACATACCGGAGAAAAACCTTTTTCGTGTGATGTTTGTGGGAAAGCATTTATTGAAAGTTCACAACTTAAAAGACATAAGCGAATACATACTGGAGAAAAACCTTTTTTGTGTGAAGTTTGTGGAAAGGCATTTACCCAAGCTGGACAACTAAAAATACATAAGCGAAAACATACTGGAGAAAGACCTTTTTCGTATGAAGTTTGTTGAAAAGCATTCGCCCAAGTTGGAGACCTAAAAAGACATCAACGAAAACATACTATGGGAAAACCTTTTTCATGTGATGTTTGCAGTAAAGCATTTACTCGAAATGGAAGCCTAAAAATACATAAGCGAATACATCATGGAGAAAGATCTTTTTAGTGTGATGATTGCTGGAAAGCATTTGATTATAATGTGAATCTTTAAAGGCATAAGCGAATACATACAGGAGAGAATCCATATTCGTGTGATGTTTGTAAGAAAGCATTCAACCGAAGTGGGAATCTTACAAATCACATGCAAGTACAAGTGATCAGGGCAGCCTTTTTCATTTGATATTTGCGAGGAAGCTTTTGCTGGAGCTTGGTTCCAAAAAGAAATTAGCGAATAGATACTGTAGAGAAACCACTGTCATGTGATGTTTATGTGAACATATTCGTGTTTATTCGAATTATTTATCGAATTAGATAAAATCAAATCAAATCAAATCAATATTATTTAAAGTTTGTGTAACATAGTTCTAAGAAACTAAGCAATACCACCTATTTACAATGTAATTTACAAAGATATATACAATTATACAATATGTACAAGCTACATAACTTATGAACTACTTTCAGATTTTACAATTATATTTTTCACCCATCCAGGCTTTTGTCTTTCTTTTAAAGCTTACAACTATTGGTAGCTCCTTTATTTTCTCGCTTTTTTTCCTCTGAATGCCATTTTTTGTCGTTCTCGTGACCGGTAACTTGCCGATATGCTTAGTTCTGAGATCATATTGGACATCTTTCCTTTCATGAAGGTGCCAAATATATGATGGATTTAGATGGCTCATTGACTTATAAATTTCTAGCATCAATTTTTGGAGATTTTTAATATGGATCGTTACGGTGTCACTTTTCTCCAGAAGTGTATGAAAGGAAGAGTCGTAATCATTGCGGAGCGTTCTCAACGCGCGCGTGTGAGTTCGGTTTATCTTATCATTGGCATCTTTGCCACAAAACAGCATAGGTTTCAAATCTTTAAATAGGTCGGTGTAAAATCCTGTGACCTATTTTTTGAATGGAATGGCTTTAAAGAAACTTTAGCTACTTTGTAATAATTCTACCGTTGGACTCTTCAGAAATCTTCAATATTTTCAGAATTAGAGTGCTTTTCTTCTTTTTCAGAATTCAAGAAATTTTTTGAAAAGAATTAAAACCATCGTAATTTCTAAACTTGTTGAGGAAACATCGAATGATTTTCCAGAAAAACATAGTTTATTGATGTCTACAATATGGTATCAAGCAAAAGTCTTTCACTGTTCTGGTTTGCGATTTAGAAATTTGATGACGTCACATCCTCAAATAAGTTGAAATATGAAATACGCTGTAATTTCGAAAATATTCAAGATTTCTGGAAAGTCCAATGGTAGAGTTATAGAAAAGTAGCTAAACTTTCTTTCAAGCCATTCGATTCAAAGAAATATGTCACTGAATTTTACACACCGACCTTTTTACGCCAATTTAAAGATTTGAACCTATGCTCCACAAAACATCCACCAAATGATTACCGTGTTACACAGGTTCATCGCCTGCTCTCTTGAGAGATAACTATTTAGCCTCCTAAAAGCACTGACTTTTTTGTTTGTTTTGTCACAGAGTGTTTTTACATGCTTACTAAATCGAAGCTGATTGTCAATTTCGATGGCAAGGAGTTTAACATGTTCAGTGGATGATATTTTCCACCCTCAATATTTAAGCGTAACTTCTGTTTTCCATTTAGTCCAAGGAACATTAATTGGAACTTATCGGGGTTTGCCACCAGGCTTGGATCCAGAGGGGAGGGCCGGGGGGCCATGACCCCTCCCAAAGGCTCAGAGTTCTCTTAAAAATTATTTACCTTTTTTATGAATAAACGGATACGTTTCAAACCTCCATTTCCAAACGTAACCATGTCACAACTACAAGTTTAACAAGCTTACAAACAAATGTGGAGACCAAAAATTCTGAAAGAGATACGAAACGGAACGAAAATCTCAATGCGTAGAGATCGAGATCGAAAATCACTTACTATCAGAGTATCCAAGTGATAGCGAACTTAGCTCTTCAAGATAATTTATAACAGATTTCGCTCTGTTAATGATCGTAAAAACTTATGTCTTCTGTTGTGACACTTATGAAGTGTCAGTCAAAGTATTTTGACAAAGGAGAACACGGTTTTGAATACCAATGAAACTTGTAAAAAGTAGCTACTGAATTATGAGAGCTGTAATGAATTAACGGTGACTCCAGTTTACTCCAGTTTGGGAACCAGGGAACTTACTGTTAGAGATTTCATGTAACTTTTAAATACCTTTGGATCTGAAATACAAGGTCTTCCAAAAAAATTGCGCTAGTTTTGATTAAATATTTAAAAAATAACCATGTAATGAACGGGTTTCAAACCCTGTCCCTAAGAACCTTAAATTAATTTTAGACACTACAATCTTGCAAATCCGCTAAATATTCACGGAGTTATGAGTTTTTTAAGCTTCAAATTTGTGCGAAAGCTTTAGCCAGAGGCTTTTCGATAGCGAGAGTAGGTATGTGCAATTATTTGTTTTCGTTTCTAGTTTATTTCAGAGCCAACCAAATGGGATTCGGAAAGGCTTGTTGATAGCGTAACATTTTTAAAATCAATGGTTTGCGGAATTTTGTTGAGCAAAGTTAAAAATGACTCAGTCTCAGAGTCTCTCGTCAGTTAAGTATTGATTCGATGTTTTTTGGATACCTGCATTTTTTAGCGAATATTGACAATTGTTACAGGAAAATTACTTTCGAAGTCCTCTTTGTTTCGCTCTGATATCAACAAGACGTAAGACATTGGATAGCCTTCTTTTACGTCCATTTTGGAGCTTTTTGCATACCAAGTCATGTAAGGGTATCTGGTTTCAGCTGTCGCGCATTTTTTTATATTTAAATGCTCGTATGTCTTAGGGACGGGCTTATGTCACCAAGGAGCAAGTTCATTTTATCGTTATTTTTCAATTTCTAATCAAATATGGAACAATTTTATTGGGACACTCTGTATAACTCGTTCTTGTGGCAAATTTCTTACTTCTAAGGTGGTGGTTTAAAGTAGTCAGCCATAAACCTTCTCTAGCTGATGCTTGTGATAATCATTTTATGGTCCCTCATTTTCCCAATTGATAGCACTTTAGAATTGCACAAAAATGCAAATTTGTATTTCAGGAAAAGTAAGTATTAAATGATGAGCAAAACGATCTAAAATAAAGCGTTGCCCACGTTTTCCGAGGGTTTCAAGGGCGTTGTCATGAAAAAATTTCCTGGGGGCTTCACCCCCAGACCCCATTTTCTTTTAAATGGCCCTCCCCAAACTCTAATGCTAGATTCGCCCCTGTTTGCCTTCATGCCATTGGCAGAAACCCAATTTAAGAGTGTACAATTAGAGTCCAAAACGTACAATTGCCAATTTTTCGCAATCTCTTGTACTAAAACAAAGAAAAACGATGACTTCATCGAATACACAACAATTAGAGTACATAAATTACATGTTTGAATTTTCCATATAAAAGTACATAAAAGCAGCCAATCCTCAAAGTTTTATCTCCTCTAAGTACTGATTTATTGAGGGTGGAGAATCAGCCCCCGGCCCCGGCCCTATAATGTCAAAAATTGCCCTGTCCAGATGACATGGTTACTTCTATTGTTTAACCCTATAGAGGTTGGGCTATCTGAACTACCCTATTTTGGTTGGGGGGGCAAAATAACCCTTCTTACCTAACTCTTGACTGATAATAGGTAGAGCAACCAGATTTAGTCTGCTAATAGCCCCGGGCATGTACTTTTCAAAAATATAAAAAGTAACCTAAAATTTGCCACAGATATTGCTCACGTCAGCATTTTCCTTTGTCTGGTCCAGAAAAGCGGCAAAATAAGCCAATATCAGGAAATATGAGATGAAATCAAATTTAGAGCACAATTTCCATCCAAGCATAAACATTATGATAGAATACATCAAATAACACTACTCTGCAAAATAAATTTGCAAAATATTGCGATTTTGCTACTTTTTTCGCGAGAATTGAGATTTGAGAATTTGCGATTTTGACAGGATCAGTCCCGGAAAATTGCCTCCCTCGCCCCCATTCGTCGAAATATTTCAATGAAACTTTATGAGTACTTGCACAATAGGTAGTTGCTAAAAGTCAAAGAGTTTTGTTGTTCCGCATAGTTACAGATTTCGGTTTTCTAGGAACATAAACAGGTCATTCAGGTATATGTTGAACAAAAGGGGGCCCAGGACAGAACCTTGCGGTACACCTAAGATGGTGTTTGTCCACGTGCTGAATGAACCATTGACTTTTACCCTTTGCTTCCTGTCCACGAGATAGCTATGGATGAACTGCAATGCAGATCTACTGAAACCATATGCATTCAACTTTGCAATTAATAATTCGTGATTTAGACAATCAAAGGCTTTCGAAAGGTCCGTCAGGACGGCCCCTGCGACTCCCCTGCTGTCCAACGACTTTTTGCAGGTTTCAACTAAACATAGAAGTGCATGCTGTGTACCATAGCCCTCTCGAAATCCACAGAGGAGTGGAGACAAGAAAACTTGGACAAAAGGCAGCATTTGATCTTGCATCAACCTTTCGTAAATTTTTGACACTGATGGCAAAACTGTAATGGGTCTG
>REGM01000028.1:1681170-1733192 GCA_004194415.1 Aurelia aurita | reverse complement strand
AAAATTGACCGAGATTGAGCGAGGACAAAACTGTTGTTGAATCTAGGCAGGTAAAAAAGCTTCACTCCTTGTTATCTATTATATACATACTGTACAACATACACAATCAATAATGTTGCGTTATTGCAGTACAACAACAACAACAGAGCAGTAGCATGTTGTCATAGCGGCAGGATGATTCAATAAGTTCGGTGCAAGAAAGGACACAAGAGATAAACAATCAACCATTTACGGTACGAATTTAATTTTTCTTCAATTCAAAGAACAAGTACTACTGTCTTAATGTTGCAGTTAGGAAATAGCAGCAGCGTAAATTGCCGCAGTGAAGCTAGGCCTCCATGATAGGCGATTGGTCCTCCTGTGGTTTAACAAGCAAATTACAACGTTATGTTCAAAGGTCAACAAAAAAATCAATGCCTTTTCTAGGCTAAATATGTATATTTCTAGAGAGCAGGCATTAACAATTTGCAATACGGTAATTCTATCGAATTTCAATTATTGCCCTCTGATATGGATCTTCTGCAACAAAGGTGCAAACAAAGAAATTGATCGCACACATAAACGTGCTCTTCGGATCCTCTATAAAGACTACGAATGTTCCTTTGAAACATTGCTCACTCGAAGTGGCAGCTTTGGCATACATGTTAGAAACCTGCAAAAATTAATGACAGAAATCAATGAATTCAATGAATTAATGTCAATGAATTATCTCAATCCATCACTTGTATGGGAATTTCATGAAAAGAAAGATGTAATCTATAATCTAAGGATACAAAATCTATGCAAACTGCCACAAATAAAGACACTGAGCTTTGGACGAGAGTCACTGTCTTTTAGAGGTAGTTTCCTCTGGAACTCCCTCGATGACCAATGACAGAGTCAAAAATGAGCCAACACATTCGGCTTTCAAAAAGAGGATCAAACATTGGGCTGGAGAGATAGAAATGCACCTGCAAAATATGCCGCTATCTTTTTGAATGAACTATTTAGATATTTTTGTTTATAAATAGTTGGTTTGAATTAGTATGTTTGTATTACTATTGTAAATACCAACTTTAAATATGGATAAATATGAATATGTCAGAACAGAAGGAAGAAAGCAAAGGGAGAGTCGCATGTCCGACCATTGCTCAAAAGCGGTGGCGTTGCCACGGGGAGTGATGGGGGGCATGGCATTTGCCCCCTCCACTTCTGTGAAAAGATGGCTCTCGAGATTCTTTCAAAAACGAGGAGAAAGTAGCTGGGTATGGGTAGGGGTAGGGCGAGTAAGAAGTTTTCCAAGAAATGCAGGAAAGTCAACGGCATAGAGCCATTCTAAGCCTTGCCAATTTGAAAAATTGTCCCAGACGTACTATCACATAATTTTCAAGGCTTCCATTTCGGGGTCAAGCAAACACTGGATTGCGAGAAGCGTTCTAGGACAAAGTATAAGGTCTTTGGGCAAATATTTTCCCAAAGATGGTGATTCATAGAAAACTGTTACAAAATTGTCAAAGTTTCCAATGGCATTGGATTGGTAAAGATGGGATGGAGAAAGGGATTCTAAGCCAAAGAAAATGATGTTTACTAAGAATTTTTCCTTGGGCTGCTAACTTTTAAAACATATTTCACAAAATGGTCAAAAATTATATGTTAATATCAGCAAACATGAGATCGAGAGAAGAGTTTTAAGCCAAAGTAAAGTTCGTGTCCTCAAAAATTGTCCTGGGGGCAAAGCCCCCAGATCCCTTCGTTTGAATATCCCCCAGTTAATTTGTCCTGGCCACGCCGCTGCTCAAAAGAAGTATGGAGCTCGGTTTGATGTAGGTGCTGGCTTTGACTATTTTCATTCTCTTGTAATAAGTGTATTGGGATAGTTTGTTTTGTTTTATAGGCCTTAAAGTTAAAGTGGCTGTTTCACTGTTTCATGGAAATTCTCGCGAAGTGATTGACTGTTCAGCGGCACATACCCGATACAAAAAATAGTTGATAAGTGCCCCCGGGCGTTTTTTATCTACGTGATTGATTTTGTTTTGTAGGACCGTAGAAGTATTGCGTTCCCAGGGGGGGGGCACTCAGCACATACACATACGGGTAGGTCAGTCCGAGAAATTTTCAGGCAACCCAAAAATATCAGTTCAGCTTCATCGCAACCCAAAAATATCAGCTCATTTTATACTTAGATACCTGTAAGCAAACATCAAGTATCCCGAAACAATGCAAATTGAGGTCAGGATTGCCTCTACAGAACCCAGAAATATCAGCATAACTATATTTGATGCAAGAAAATATCATGGCCATAATTTCAGTTCATATTGACCCAATAATATCACTTTTGGCAATATTCTGACCCAGAAATATCGGACTTACCTCCCCGTATGTGCATGTGCTAAGTGTCCCCCCTGGGATTTCGTTCTTAGTTTTTAGAGTTAAAGTATGTTTGCTACGGTAATGTAATATGTTATGTGTAGTTTTTCTACATTATTTAATTTCTTACATGTTACTTACAGTTGATTTCCGAAACCCTAAAACTGGGTATTTTTTTCTCCAAAAGGGGGTATGAAAAAAGAATGGTAATTGATAAGGGTGGGTATTTCGCCATAATTTGGGCGGCACGCCCCCGTCATCCTTTGGCCCAAGTTACCTCCCCCCCCGGGCTAAATAAAATTGTTGATATGGCCAGTGTGATTGTGTGTGATGAATCAGGGACGAAGAGTTAAACCTAAAGTAATTGAATTTGCCTAACACATTTTTCTAATTCAAATTCTATTTTAAAATGCTTGATTAAAAATATCATAACAGATGCAGTTCTATTTATCAAATGCAAAAAAGTGCACCCTTTTTAAAATAACGGTCGAATTTGCACCCCTAAACGAGGGCCCGCGCGGGCCTGTGCCTACGTTGAAGAAAGGTATAATTTCCCGCGTATTTTGTACGAGCATGATAACACATCACAGGTACCAAGTGGCCCCCCCTCCCTCCCGGGATTTTGCAGCGGTATGGCCATTGTAAATCAAAGAAGGGTATTAAAATGAGGGGGCTGGAGGGCAATGCTTCCCAATAAATTCTATGAGGACACGCCCTTTTCTCTGGCTTAACAAAACGCCTCTCCTGATAACATGCTTGCTAGTACTAAAATGTAAACTTCGACAATTTCTAACAGTTTTCTATAAAACACCACCATCTTCTGGAAAATTTTGAATAAATACTTAGAATGCCTCTCTTGATCCAATGCTTGACAATGCCAGAATTTAGACTTTAGCTATTTTGTTAAAATTGTAAATGAATCACAATATTCAGGAAAATCTTCGAGCAAACGCCCTTTATTATGGTCTGAAACGACTCTCTCGATCCAATGTTTGCCAATGCAAAAATGGAAACTATTACAATTTTGTGATATTTTTTCTATCAATTATCGTCAGTTGCAACATTTTTGGAGGACATCAACCTTTGCTTTTGCTAAGAAGATAAGAATGACTCTCTTAATAACGTTCGAACATTTCTCGGAAAATTCTTAACCTTCCAAGAATTTTGAGGACGTTCTTTTGACAAAAGTGGGGGAGGGGCAAACACTCCCATTGAAATAAATTCTTTCAAAATGATGATCAGGCTGCCTATTTTCAATAAAAGCGTCCTTGTATGTCTATGATGATTTGACGAATGCATCCTTTGCAAGGGCAAAGCAAAAGCAAGTTTTTCGGGGTTGCTGACAGCTGACCCCGAATTTCCTACAAAATGGGCTTTTCTTCGGCTTGAATGTTGAAAGTGATGCAAATTGGCCAAATTTGCCGACAAATTTGCTGACAAACTTGCCGAAAAACTAAACATTGGGGTGCATCCCCACACCCCCGTTGGCTACGCCCATGATCTTTTGATACCTTGACCTGCCCTGCCACGTGCTGCTGGATGATACCTACGATACATCGAACTTCAAGTTGTTTTTGGCACCCTTCCTAAGTTCTCGCGCCCCTTTAAACATGTCCGCTTGGGGCCCGTGGTCCCCTGGCCCCTCTGCCAGGCTACCACTGCCGAGTACTGGCTGCGAATGGTACTTACAATGTTCAACTTTAACAAAACTTCAAAGAAAAGTAATAAGATCCAACAGCCCCTTCAATTTCCCCATCAGTCCTGCCCATTTTCCCCACCAGTGAAGTGCCCTTTTCAGTCAAAGCATGTTCTTGGCCGAATTTCAAATAGCGGTGTGCCGCGAGCAACTTCAAAATGGTACCGTTGGCTAGATCAATTTTTGTAAAAATGATACCCTTGGCTAGACTAATTTCTAGACCAAAAGCGCCATAATCTGCCATTTTCTATGCCCAAATCACAAAAATTTCGCCTTTCTAGACCAAAATCGCCAAAATTTGGGGCTTCTAGGCACAAATTATGAAAATTTGCCCTTTCCTGGACGAAAATTGCCAAAAGCATACCCTTGGCTAGATTAGAAGTCCAAAAAAGTATACCCTTGAGCGCGGCACATCCCCAGGTACCCCCCTCCCGTGGTCAAAAGTGCCCTTTTCAAAATTTGATAAATGCAGGTGGAAAAAAGTTTTATTTGACTCTAAACATATTGATAAAATCTGGAAATCACATAAATAGCTGTTTCTATTGATTTCATAAATTACCCTTTGGTGCTATCTTAAGGTGCCCTTTCAATAAATTCCCCATCAGTGAAAAATCCTTAAAAAATGCCCTGAGATCCAATGATAATTAATATCGGGTACTCCAGAAAAAGCAAGCAGACCCGGCGTTGATTTCATGCATCATTAACTTTACAGAATGCAGATTCATTTCTGTCGACCCCCGTCTTTTTATTGGTGTGCAAGTGCAAACGAGGCTAGAATAGAATGCTCAGATTGAAAAGTGGGTAAACAAAGAAGAGTCAGGAAGAGTTTTAACAGTAAGTTATGCATTGTCAATTATCATTGTATTTGCATTTCAAGCAGTAATTGACAGAGTAAGTAGCACGATTTAGTGCAGTTTGGTGTTTGCTCTCAATTTCTGCCTTTGGAAATTCAAGTGGAATTTTCTTTGGTAGATGAGGCAGAAAAAACATACAGTACATAATTGATTGGGCCTAAAATCCATTCCCATCCCATCATGGCCTTTGGCCTGTTCTTTAGCCTCATCTTCTGCCATGGTCTTTAGCCTGTAACTTTTGATTGGTATTTGGTATTCCCTTTACCAGCTAGAAAAATTCGCCCGAGCGGGAGACCCGTCTCAGTTTTCATAGATTAGATTTGTCTCCTGTTCGGGATATGATCTCCTGTTCAGGAGACGGCTAGTGTAAAACGCAGGCATGCATGTTAAAGGGAATCGACATAGTTAAAAGCTGGCTTAGACCAAGTTAAAAATATAGTCTATTGTATTTGATACTGTTGGCACGTTCCGCTTCATTGTGCTGAAGAAACAATGGGTGCTTGGGCGTTTTCGTAGCCTATTTATAGCGACCACTCAATATATTTATGTTGATTCCCTTTAATAATAAAACTTGTGAACCAGGCTGTAAACAAGCTGTTAGCTTAGACCTGTCAGTCACTTTAAAGACAAATGAGGGATATATAGCGCCTAGTTTAAAAATATAGGACAGAAGATGTCTGAGTGGCTTCATTGTCCAGTACATTTGATAATCTCTCGAGGTCATCAAATACAATGGAATACAATAGGCTATATTTGGATTGCCCAGGCCCCTGATTTAAGTCGCCTTTTATCTCCGTCATTTGTCTTTAAAGAAATTTATACATTCATACTTACATACTACGAAGTGACTATTTGACCAGCAGCCGGTCGCCAATTTAAAAAATCTGTTTAACCGGCAGTCGATCACGCTTGAGTATGTATTTGTGTATCTGTGTATGTCTGTTCCAGTCTGGAATCGAGGCCCTTTCTTCCAAAGATCTCTGGCGGACAGACTCACTCTAAACAATAGAAAATACAGAGAACAAAATTAATTGGTGTGAGTCTATGGTGGACGGTGTACGCCGCTTCCACCAGGGTGTCTGTTCACTTGTGACTTCACTCTATAGCTCTATCACTCCGTTAACTCATTCAGATATTATTTCTTTGACAGTTTCATTTCTTTGCAGTAACTTTGCAACGCCATTCGACACATTATCAGGAGTTTCAGTGAATTTTCAATTTTTACGTGACAAAATACATCTTCTGTTTGGGCCATTAGGCCGTGCAATTTTCCTTCAACTTAGTAATATTTAGGTTGAAGTGCTCACTGACAGATAAAAGGGGCGTCTGAACTTGAAAATAAAAAGCAAAGGTGTAGCATTCTTAGCACCATTGTTCTTTCTGTTACAGGCCTTTTCGTGAGAAAAGTCTTACGCGAGTTCCCAAACGCTCCCGTGATTTCGTTTGCCCGAGCGATCTCTCAGGTAAAGATTCACAAGCATGTTGATTATCGGGAAAAGCAAGATACACAGTAACCATATTGTTAATATCAAATAGGGATGAATCATCATTCCCCATGTTAGTCGTGTTCAATTATGGTAAGCGCGTACCATCGTTTTTTTTTTGTAGTGTCTTGTCTAAACCGATGCCAGGCATGTTCTTTGCTCATTTCGTCAATCTAAGCAACAATTTTATCATCTTTACTTCCATTAAGATACGGTGGAAAAATTACGGTGCTCTTATAACGAACGACTTTAAATGGAAAAACCAATGTCTGCGTCCAACGATAACGATAGTAGGAAAGGATTGATGCACGTTGATTGATGAAATGAATCGATTGTATAAAGGCCTATAAAAAGTCAAACAAACGTGATGTTTGGTAATAATATTTGTACAACCGTTGAACTCTTTGCAGATACTTTGATTCCCCCTTGATTGTGGTTTCTTTGAGGACGATTCCTCCTTGCCTTTTTGAGAGACTTTACACCAAATAAAATCTCTGTAAGTTTGTTCCCTTCTTTTAGCATTTTAAGAATTATGCATTATGTCGAAAGTCTCTAGGATTTTAGTGCCCTTGCTGTTGGGATCAGTGTTTAACTTTCCGAACGGATCGCAACAAATTCTTAACAAATATACTTTTCAGCTTTACTTAGCTCACTTTAGCGCTGATAATATATTTATTCCAATGTCAAGTTTCTATTGAATCTTCAATTAACCGTTTTCTGAAGAAGATATTTGCTTGAGCTATCATCATTTCCTGTATTTTGATTACGGTCATCTGAATGCTCCATAATTGCCAGCTTAGTTCAAGTCCATTAATTTCATTTCCAACAAGATAGTGGAAAATTTGTTCATTGAACAACGAGGATTTTTAGTTTACAATTTATATGAAATTATTGAGATTGATTTTCCCAAAAATTAGCCGTTTTGCGAGAGCGATAAAAAGCTTGCGTGATCATGTTTGCGCGAGTGCCGACGCGATTGCGAGCGATCGCTAGCGTGAAACGAAAAGGCCTGCTGTTAGTCAGAATGTGTTTGTCTGCAACAGATCTATTGATTGGTGTCTTGTGGATGAAATGGGCGTCAAAACGTTGACACTAAAAGACACATATGCGCATGCATGACTGTCAGTCAAATAGTTTTTAAAAATTGGTGACCGGCTCCCGGTCAAATAGTCACTTTGTTAATAAAACACGTGTTAAATCGTGCGGGTTGAAACTAGCGGCCATGGGCATACTGGCTTTAGGCTTACAGCCTACTGATGTTGCAAGTACGTTAGTCCCTGATTATATAATTACATTGTGCAAACCCCAGCTTTTTAAATATTTTCAAATATATCTTATCGCATGAAAATGTCCCAATAATTTGTTTCTTCTGAAGTTTTCTAATCGTCATAAAGTACTGAGGGAAGTATCAATGATCGTTTTGATTTGGGTAGTTTTGAATGTGATTTCTGTAATGCTGTTAGCCCTTTTAACAAAAATAAATCAATTCTATATATATCTAGAGCTTTAAAAATCTAAGAAACTCATAAGAAACTTTTCGAAGCAAAAATGGCCTTAAATTTAAGAAACTGGCTACCAAGCTCGGCATCAGATGCACATTGCATATTTTAGGCCATTTTTGTTACCAATTCTTATGAAAACTTCTCTCTGGACCACCTGTTATGATTGGTAGAAATCATCCAATGGGGGTTTCAGCTCAGGTCTTGTGCTGCTGCTACAGTAGTATATGTTTCACTTTTTTGAAATGCAAAAATCTATCTGAAGGATGTGCCCTTTATTGTAGTAATCATAATATTTAGTGTGCATACAGTTGATAACTTATATATATTTGCTTGGTTTTAGAAATAAAATGGAGATTCACAAATTTGATCAACAAAGGGATTGTGCGATAGAAATGAACAGAACTTGCATTTCAGAAAACAAGACAAAGCACAACTGTGGTAAGGCTTCTTTGCAATTTATGATCCCATTTACACTGTGCCAGTTGGAAACAAATGCGGCATGAAACCATTGGTTTTTTTGGTTCAAACAGATCACCGTTTACACTATTCCAGTACGAAATGAGCACAAGATGCTTTCTCAAGTGTGTTTCAGTCAATGCTTTCTCAAGTATGATTCAGAATAATGTTATTTTGCATCTCTTAGCTCATCACCTAGTTTTCAAAATGTATCTTTTGATATCCTAAAGTTTACTCTCCATTCTTCCCTATAACCTCTACGTTTTTAACAAAGTTATCCCATCACACCAGGCCGGCCGTACCCAAAATTTCATTGGTTTCTCAACTTTCTTACTGCTTATCCTTTGTGCTTTTGTGTCGAATTTATGCCACTGAGTAGCTCAAATATGACCATCTCTTCTGCAATCAAAGCCAAGTTTAATTGCAAATCTAGCATGGCTTTCATCAATAGATGCAAGTCAGTACGATGGTGGCTCTCGTATCCTGTACACACAATAATTCCTTTGTTCAGCCTATGAGCCCTTGGCCCTAATGGTGACCTGCCTTAGTGACCTGCAAAAATATGACCTGCATTTTTACACTAGCCGGGTTGGAAACTATTAGAAAATTTTATATTAGCGAGAAATTCAATTCAGAGAGAAAATTTTAAAATCAGATTTGTGTACACAGTCTTTTTTAGATTAAAAACAGTTTTTTATAGATACGTATTGAGCGCGACGAAGGAGCAAGCATAATATTATCGGTTACAACTATTTTATGGTTTGCCACTCGCGTATGCAACTATTTGTGACCACTTGTTAAATGGGATTCGATCAAAATGTGTCACATGATATCGTACGATGTCTGAAGGGCCTAATCCTGGAGTAGTAGCGAGTCGATCAAACTTTTTCCACGATTAATGACAAACGGTGGTAAGTTTGTGCAGCACCATACTTTTTTCAGTTCTTATCATCGATACGTTAAGTATTTCGTCTGACCTAGAAAAGGGGAAGAGACCATAAACATTGAGTAATTAGCTGGGAGATCGCGTCATTCAAGTTCACGCAACCAAAGACTTTGACGCAACAGATTTTTCATAAAAGTCACAATACTGAAATCAACGTAATTCAATGTGTCCAAACAATTATATTTTTCAACAGGCATTATTTACTCGACACAAACTGTTGTCACTAACTTCGCCCTCTCCAACGTGGCTATAAAACATGGAATACGGAATGAAGGAAAAATAAGAGCCAAAATCAGCAACTCCCCCTTCCCCCAGCATTGATATCTATTTTGGAGCATATATTCTCAGCCCATTCTCAGCAATCAATTTACTTGAAATAATACGAAGCGCAATGATAAATTTAACTGCTACAAGCATAAAAGTGTGTACGAATTTCTTGTGGCCAAATCAGGGTTAACAAATATCTATCTGAGGGGCTTAATGCCCTTTATTGTAGTGCTCTTCTCCATTTATTGCGCGCAGTTGATAAGTTATGGTTATTTCTAGTTTCTAACCATTAATAATTAATCACCCAGTCAATAGCTCATACCTTTCCATACTATGCATGCGTAAGCAATGAGCCACTCTGTCAAGCCACAAGGATGTGATTGGATAGCTCAGGGATGGACAAGAACTGTAAAATGTTTGACCCCAAGTTTTTCCAAAGGTATTGTGAAAAAATACCGGTTTGTTTTATCACAGAGTGCAACGTTGCTGCCCAAAACAACCAGTTTTGGGACAAAGGTGAATTTTGACAAGTCTGCTCTTATGTTATTCCAAAATGCATTCTATTGCTGTCATACCTGACCAAAATTCTAAAATTTAACCTTTAGTGGTTCTACCTTTGTCCGCTACATTTATATGAAAATGACCTAAAACTCAAATTTTTATCATAAGCGGTTCTACCTTCGTCCAGCAATTCAACAACAAAAAGACCAGTATCTCAACCAAAACTACCAGTTTTGGGACACATCTTTTTTAACAGATACAATCACAACCTACTTTCGGATGTCTGATTAAGCTTTTGACTAAAACTACCGGGTTTTGGGACAAACATTGCCACTGATTGCTTAATTCAAAATTTTTTGCCAAATTGAAGAAAAACGTCAAAGGAAATTATCTTAAATAAAAGACCGATTTTTGGAACAAAGGTGATGCAATTTGATTGAGCAAACTACCGGTTTTCGGACAGAGGTAGGACATCGTCCCCAGTGCGACATGCCCGCCCTTGGATAGCTGCACCAAACACCAAAAATCCCTGCAAACAAGCATTCATCCATGACAACTGCGAGATTAAGCAAGAATATTATGCAGCTTTGCTTCTCTCCGCTGCAATATTTAGAATGCCTGTATGTGCCTACAAGTTGTTGATGTTTAGTTTAAACAACCCTACTAAGTAGATCTCAACACAAACTAAGCCTCATTAATAATATTATGTGCCTGCGAGCAAATGTTTGTGAAAAATTCGCCTGCAATCAAAGCATTCTGAATACAGTAAAGGTGCCCGTAACTAATGTGTAATGGTATTTGTGCCTGCAAGTGGCGCTCGCGTGCTCACACGTGCTCCTGCAACCTGCAGTTGCTTATGACTGACATTTTAAAAACAAAATTCGATCTGAATCCAACTTTCATGAAGGAAATTTTCGTGCAGCGAAACATCGGTTACAACCTAAGACATGGTAACGACGCGCAACTTCCAAAGGTACGCACTACTTCCTTTGGAATCGAAACTATAGCCTTCCTTGGACATAGAATGTGGCAGGTATTACCACCTGAGATAAAAGATTCTAGCACCCTTCCAATTTTTAAAAAGCAAATAAGGTGCTGGAAAGGTGACAAGTGCAACTGCAGGCTTTGCAAGGTATATATACCACAAGTTGGGTTCCTAACAGGAAAGACTTTTATGTTTTTATCCTCATGCAATTAGCCTTAATATATTTTAATTTATTTATTCAATTTATTTATTCTTTAATATTGTATATATTGTATTGTAGAGTAGGCTTAAATTAGCTGTAAATTTAGCTATAATTAATTCTCGCCTACTGTATAAATAAATTAATGATGATGATGATGATGATCTCACACATCAATGAGGCCTGATACAAACCTTCTTAAAACTCTATCATTTGATGTGGTTAAAGTCTCATATTTGCCAGAAAGTTGTGCTGAAGATTACTTTAGAGTAATAGATGCATTATTTATTTCTGAATTTTCATTTTATTCTAGGCTGTAAAATCATAATGCCTGTGATTGGATTTGAGTGTCATCTTTGTAAAATTTTCATACGTAATGAAAATGACATTGAAGACCATGTCGGTTCAATTCACCATCTGACAATATATGAGGTAAGATTGACTCTACTTTGTTACACTGGGTTTCTTATCCCTTTGCAATAGGGAATGGGCCTCTGTATTCTGGTGATACTTCTGAAATCAACCCTGTTCCATGATATTCCACCTGAGGTCTTCTGAATCACAGGGGGGGGGGCATTATGGCCTCCTTTATTATCTCATCAACTTATAGAGATATGAAGTTGATACTTGGTACGTAGAGACATGAAGTAGAACCTTTTCACGGTGATCCGATCAGAGAAATTATGCAATAAATAGGAAAGAATGAATTTTGAAAGTTGCAATATTTCACATTTCTATGTAAAGGGAATGCTAGGGCTCAACACAAAGCTTTCATTTTTAAAATCGGACCAATACTGGCTCTGTCACAATGATTTCTTAAGTTTGGTGAAATGACATTTGGTTGTTTATCTTTGTACTTCCGGCAAAATTTATTGTTTTAGCATAACTTTAAATTCCATAGCTCCACTCGTAATCGTCCGATTCTTGCAAACTTTGTTTCATATGAAAGATAATCATCTACTTGTATATCACATGTAACTTATTTTCAGGAAAAAATGTATGAAGCATGGGTAGCGGGACACATATATGCTATGTAGTAGTTTGAAGATTTCGTTGAAAAACTGCAACTCAGTAGCTGCAGTAGTAACAACAACAAATTCCAGTGATTCTAAGTACTAAAATACTACTGCGTCTCAGGAACATTCCTCCCAAAGGGTTTGTTCCATATCGTTTTAGTTTTTATCAACAATTTTTTATTTATTACAACCAAAAATCGATATCTTCAAGCTAAATTTAGAAGAATTAATGTGTGATTTCTTATTTTTTTCAATTTCGTTCCACCAACAACGAAAACAACCTTTTGTGCAATCAGGGCAGTCATTTCTTTCGAAAATAATGTAAAAAATAATCTATTGTTTCCAGACAATAGTATTAAAGTAAATCAACGAAGTTAAAAGCTGCTTAGGTTGGGGGACTAGGTCAATCTAAATATAATCGATTGCATTTAATATTCTCGATCGATGAAAAGAATAGGAACATAAGTGGCATGTGTCGTTCTTTTGTGCTACCTTTAGACTAGATCGCTATATCTTCGTTTATTTACTTTATTGTTCAAGCCGTGCTTCCTTATTGTTGAACGTTTTACTATAACTAAGGACAATTAGGAACATAGACGATGTGCCGCAACTAAAAACTACGAAATTGTGTCAAAAGCTAGCACTAATCATACACTAACGAAACAACAGGTTTTGTTTTGCTCATTGATAGTACAAAGCGATAACTACATCTCTTTCTTTCGTTGCTGTTGTGCGCACTTCAGTATAATGGAATTGCTTTGTGAAGAAACTTTGTCAGGCTTTAGCTACCGAAGGGGCTGATGTGATTTTGGTCTTCCGTTTCCACTAGCCAGCTTCTGTAAAGTTCGGAACGATAAATCAATGTAAACAAATAGGAAAATTTTATATTTCGAACTCGAATCTTCAATTCGAATCAAAACTTTACTTTTTCTGCTATGGAAAGGTTTCCTTTTGAGCTGTGTTGCATTCGAATTCAATGTTGATTCGAATTCAAGCGGACTAGTCGAAACGGCAGACCAAAATGTTTACGTCATTAGCTGGTCATCAAAGAGCTTTTTACCAGCATGCTTTGCAGCAAAACACAACAGAGTCTTTGGAGCCGCCATCTTTAGCGTTATTGTCTATTTAGAATCAAGTATAATGCCAAAATGTTAAATTATTTATACTTATTGTAGATACATCTTCAAGTCCATGATCAGGTTCAAGGAAGCATAAACACAAATCAAAACGATGTCAATGGACAGGGTTCAGAAAATGAAATTGCTGCAGTTGAGAATGATGGTTTGAAAGAATGCGATGCTGCTGGAAACTACTTTAAAAGAAATTTGGTAAGTATTGTCATTGTAGATAATGCTACTTTACATATTTGGAAAAATAAGAAAATTAAGAGCAGCTAAATTTAATGTAACAGCATGGAGCAATGCGGACACCTTTATTTTGAATTAATTTTTTATCCGCGGTTACTACCTTAACCTCTTCGGAGGAGCGCTGCGAGCGTAGCTAGCTACCTCTCCGGAGGAGCGAGCGAGCGGAGCGAGAGAGTAAAATACTATGGGTAAGCAATGAAGCGGCTTTCGCATTGTTCTCTTTCGTAAAGTGCTCGAAACAATTTGCTGCGGTGGCGGATCGATAACAATACAATTTAAACAATGGGCTCTCTTTGTAATCAGGGGGTAATTTTATCAGGAATTTGTTCAAGAATATCATCAAGGATTTCACTTGCTGTCTGTTTTCAACTAAAAGAGAGAGTATCCAAATTTTCAGTAGCTTCTACTCCCTCCGCCAGAGATTCCTCTTTGTTTGAGAAAGACAAAGCATTTTGGAGCAAATGGAGTATGTTTTTGTGCCTTCGCAATGATAAACATGGTGGGTAACGATCCAAGAAAGATGCTGTTGTGTCAGGTTATGGTCAGGCAAGAAAAGCTCGCTTGCAATTTTAAACAAAAGAAAGAAGCAATAATGTAACTTCGAATGAACACAGAGAGACTAATAGCAGTAAAGGAATTAGCCATCAGTTACCAAAGGAGACACCAGAAGAGCGAAGACCATATTATATAAATATAAAGGCTCCAAGCTTGTACTATCTAGACCCAGGTACTGGTATAGGCCTAACAAGACTCATAAAAAAACGCACAAGGTTGAAGAATCATGATATAAAAGCATGATGTCTAGGCGGAGACATGGTTTAATAAAGTTGGCTGTGAAATGTTGATGAAGGCATATTGAAAAACCCTTGCATACAATAAAAACACAAACATCATCATAGCATAAAGATAGAACATGCATATCTTTTATTTACAGGAGTAGAATACAACATCTAATTTTATCCTTGTACTGAAAAGGTTTGTGCAAGGTGAAAGCTTGCATTTGCAAGGAGGAGCAAGAAAATCCAAAATATGTTATTTAATTCAAAGTTGTCCACATACCACAAACAATGAATGGCTAAAGAAAAAATGTTATGNCATATTTTGACGTCACTTTCACATTTTGGATTGTATTTCTTGGTAGATACTTGAGTGACGTCTAGGCAGTGGCCAGGCTTCCTAAAATTTTGAGAAATGTTCATGAGGCACAGGATATAAACATCAAGAATATTAAGAAATTCCTAAGAAACGTCAGAAGCTTGAAATTTATATAGTGTAGGCAGAATTAATCTGTAAGACTTTTGTATAAGTAAATAGTTATGATATTTTGAAAAGTGAGTTGCTTCTAATTTAAAGAATGTCTCATTTATGTGTTTTGCAGCCATTGAAAGAAATCATTTATTTACAGTGAGTACTTTGGGAAAGGGGGGGGGGGGAGGTTTGCAATGTGCAGCCAGGAGTAATGATGGAGTTGTGCAATAGATAATTATGCTAAAGACAGTGATGAAGAACATATTATCAAGTTTCAATTCTTGCAAATTACAAATTTTATCAATGTTGCTCATGGTCATCTTCAATGTAATCACCTGTTGTTTATTCCTCTACTCAAAAGGTGGACTTGTGCATCTATATTAATAAAAAGATGCGAGTCTTTTTTGTTCATTTGAGGTTCATTTTCATAAGTTATTTGGTGTGGGTTGTGTTGTGGGCAGGTGTGCATAAACCATGGGATCATGGGAACAAAGTTCCCAGGCAGGTTTTCCAAAGCAAAATTTTTCAGGCAGTTTTTTTAAAATAGTTTTTTATGAAATGTAATTGTAGCAAGTTTACAAACAAATGTGTGTAAAAACTTACTGTTTGATACCTGCATTCTTACTTGTTCTGGTAATAGGCTTCTCCACCCTAGCTGTACAAAACTGATATGCAGGCAGGTTTTCAGAGAATTTCTACCGCGCTCCCAGGCAGGTTTGAACATTATGCACGCCTGGTTGTGGGATAATACAGTTGAACCCTGCAATCACCACCCCTCAAGGGAAATGAAACTTTGCTCACGATAGTGAGACAACCGAGGCTATTTGTTGAAGACAACTAAAGCTCCACCCACACTTCAGCCGTTAAGCCAACGTAGGCAAGATAACTGAGTTGAAGTTATCAAACTTGTACTATACAAAACTTAAACCTCACTGAGGACATGTATTTTGCTGACAACAGTATATCTTTTTTTATCAATTTAGGGGGGGGGGTCAGGCTCCCTGTTGAATTTTGAAAAGGAGTTTGACACTAGCATTTGCAAAATGTTACTGTTGGCTCAACCAATTGTGTGAAAATTATACCCTTGCCTCAACTATTGCCAGAAAATACAGTAGGTACCCACAAATAAGAAATGCAAACATAAGAAACTTAGATACTCAGTTTTTGAAAAGATAATTGTTTATTTTGTTTTAACAATATACATTTTCTATAACAAATTTCTATATTCTTAGCAAAGCATCCTTTTTCTGGCTGAAATATTCTTACCATATTCTTATGATAAAGACATGGTATAATATGATAAAGCAGGGCTCAAAAAAGCGAAGTAGCGTGGTAGCGGAACTACCAGGAAGGAAGCTGGAATGCTCAAATGTCCCAGGAAGAAAAATGGGAAAGGAAAAGAAAGGGGAGGAAAATGAAGAGAAGGAAAAGGAAGGAATGGGTAAGGAGGAAAGAAAGAAAGAAAGTGAGAAAGATAGAAAGAAAGAAAGAAAGAAAGGAAAAAGGGTAAGATTGGCCAGTAAGGTAGGAAAAATCAAATTAGGAAGAAACAGAATGTAGACAGCAAAAGGAAAATGAGAATCAGGAAAGAAAGGAAAGAGAAAGATGACAAGGCGAATTTATCTTTGCAATTGAAAGTTCCAGCTATATAGAAACATGCCCAAAGATGGCAGGATAACTGCGATAAATGGGTGCAGGTATATTAGAAATTATGAATATGAAAGATATGAATATGAAAGATATGATATGATATGTATATGAAATGATATGATATGATATGTTATGTATATGAAATGAGATATGATATGTATATGAAAGATAAAGGACTTGCAGAAACCAAAAGAAAAGCACCATTATCAAAGTTTTTTCACAAGGAAAATGGAAATTCATTTTTATGGAATCAAGATTATCCTACAAGCAATCGCAGTTTCATCAATCAAATGTTCAGTTCAAAAGTAAAAGAGAACAGCTCTCAAAATTTCCATAAGGTTAACATATCTGAAGATTGGCGCTTTTCGCTTTGCTACAAACGAAGCGCAAACCCTCAGTTAGCATGGCAGCTAAAAAGATCAGAGCAAAGTAAAATTGAATGTATTCTTTGTTTACCATTAGTGGGTGTAAAAGGATAGGGATAGCATAACGTACACGTAAGTAACAATGCATAACTGACACAAGTGTGCTAAATTGCGTGGGTTTGGGGGGGTCTAAAAATTTGCGTCAGACATGGGTCGTGAGTTAATTTGCGTGGGTCGTGGGTAATTTCCGGAGAAAATGTTGCGTGAGACATGGGTCGTGGGTGAACAATTTTGCGTGGGTTTTTTATTCTGCGTGTGTCTAGCTTTTTGGCGAGTGACTGACGCATTTTGCGTGAGTAACCCATCTTGAGTGGGTCATATTTTTGAAATTATAGTAAGGTAAGTCAAATTTCGTGGTTGTGCATATTATTGTTAGACGCAGGGGCGGACTGGCACTTTTTAGCCAAGATAGTTTGATGAATCTTATTAGGGGCTCATGAGGTTTAGCTAGTTCTTCAATGGGCGAAATCATTTGGTGAGACTACTTCCAGCACATTTAACTGGCTTTCACGTTAAAACTAAACTTTGCATTAGACTGCGTTCACACGATACCGGCACAATTTGAAAACGATGAAAAATGCGACGGATAGGCCTCCCGTTCACACGAAAACGGCACATTTTTTGCCGCTGTCATATGCGTCTCTGCATGGGCATGCGTTTGTGCATGGGCTGGTGCACATAGGCGTTTCAGAAACCAGCAATGCGTATATGAGTGGGCTTGTGCACAAAGGCGTTTCACATACTAACTGTGCTCATCTGGCGTAGGGGTGGTGCACATAAGCGTTACCTGAATAATGCCGAATAAATATCAAAGAATATCAATTTCATAACTATTTTCAAACAAAAAAAACCTGAAAATTATATGAAATAAATGTCAACAATCAATTAAAGAGTTGCACCAAACAAAGTAGTCTGACACTCCATAAAACAGCCAAATATGTTAAACAAAACAGACAGGGGGATGTAGGGAATCCTTGGTTTTCGACACTGGAAGTATGATTTTGAACATTGAGTTCGTAACTTAGATTTTACTAGGCCCATGCAGAAACGCATGGAAAAAAAACCACTATGCGTTTCTGCATGGGCCCCTAAAAACAAAGATTCCCTTATTGTTTAAACTTTCCAAATAGTCTAATGCATAGAGAAACGTTGGTTTTCCACACTGTAAGTATGATTTTGAAAGTTGAGTTCGTAACTTAGATTTTACTAGGCCCATGCAGAAACGCATGGAGAAAAAAACCACTATGCGTTTCTGCATGGGCCCCTAAAAACAAAGATTCCCTTATTGTTTAAACTTTCCAAATAGTCTAATGCATAGAGAAACGTTGGTTTTCCACACTGTAAGTATGATTTTGAAAGTTGAGTTCGTAACTTAGATTTTACTAGGCCCATGCAGAAACGCATGGAGAAAAAAACCACTATGCGTTTCTGCATGGGCCTAGTACAATCAGTTTTCGTATGACCAAACTGGACGTCATACGAAAAACATCAACTTATCGCANACAGACAGGGGGATGTAGGGAATCCTTGGTTTTCGACACTGGAAGTATGATTTTGAACATTGAGTTCGTAACTTAGATTTTACTAGGCCCATGCAGAAACGCATGGAAAAAAAACCACTATGCGTTTCTGCATGGGCCCCTAAAAACAAAGATTCCCTTATTGTTTAAACTTTCCAAATAGTCTAATGCATAGAGAAACGTTGGTTTTCCACACTGTAAGTATGATTTTGAAAGTTGAGTTCGTAACTTAGATTTTACTAGGCCCATGCAGAAACGCATGGAGAAAAAAACCACTATGCGTTTCTGCATGGGCCTAGTACAATCAGTTTTCGTATGACCAAACTGGACGTCATACGAAAAACATCAACTTATCGCAATATATCATGAACAACGCAACTCAATGGGTACTGCTTGACAAAAGAATGTATACTTTGGGCCTTTCTTCACTTTAAGCAACAATTTTCAAGTTTGGAAGAAAACTCATGCCTTTTTTTCTGATAATACTGAATACCGAACTTTGAACACTTCAAACCATTCACCGCCGAATGTTTGAAAACTGCAGTACCATACTATTTGAGAAAGATTACCGAAAAGAGAACGTAGAAATATGCAAAAACCACAAAAAGCAGCACCGTTAACTGTCAAGACCCCTCTAGACTAAGTTTACTGAGCATATGGAAAAAGAAGTTGAAGAGAATGCGAGTGAAGCGAGAAGACTATTTTGAGAATCACGCCAGGCTAGTCCACCCCTGTAGACGTGCAAGCTTTTCAATAACTAACAACTTTCTGTTTGTGAAGAGATAGAGCTGACAGTTAGATTTTCATACCTTTTCCAAGTTTTTTTCTTTTCTCAAAACAGTTAAAGTTAGGCTTTTTAAAAACTTTTAAGAAGAATAAAACTTAAAAATCACTGAACAATCTTTCTATTTTTCATCGATTTTAAAGTTTCTTGGCAAATTTTAAGGGAGATAAAACTAAATAAATTGTCTAATTATAATGTCATACAAGGAAAGCGGCCAGTGAAATTCACTTACTTAGTTTAGAGAACAAAATAAACTAATGACGGTCGACATGATTACAGCTGATCAGAATCTTTGTCATCAAATTTTTACCAGGACCCTGGGTATACCACTGCCTCTTTCAAGTTGCTAACTTAGCATTTTAGGTCGCGATGACCTTCAAGCGAGTTTCAGCGCCTTATCAGATAGGAAATTCCCTGTCTTTTTGATTATCAAAACTTTTTAAAAACTGTAAAGAAATTGCATTTTCGTCCCGATTTGCGTCTTGGTGTTTACATGCTTACTAAGATTTTTAAATCGCCAGGAGACCGCCAGCCTCTTTGGAGTAAATTATTTCATTGTCGAGACTTCAAAGATAATTTAGAAGCTGAGGTATATCCTGTAGAATCGTAGACTTTAGGAACCTTAACTAACGCAAAGTTTAGTTTTAACGTGAAAGCCAGTTAAATGTGCTGGAAGTAGTCTTACCAAATGATTTCGCCCGTTGAAGAACTAGCTAAACCTCATCATCATCATCACCATCATTACTTTATTTTACAGTAGGCGAGAATTAATTATAGCTCAAATTTACAGCTAATTTAAGCCTACTCTGCAATACAATATATACAATATTACAGAAAAAAAAATTTAATATATCAAGGCTAATTACATGAGGATAAAAACATAAAAGTCTATCTCATGGGCTCCTAATCAGATTCATCAAACCACCTTTGCCAAAAAGTGCCAGTCTGCCCCGGCGTCTAACAAGCAAAATGCGTCACTCACGCGCCAAAAAGTTCGACCCACGCAAAATAAAAAACCCACGCAAAAATGTTCAAACACGACCCACGTCTCACGCAAAATTTGCACCAGAAAGTACCCACGACTCATGCAAATTAGCCCATGACTCATGACCCAGGTCTCCATCAAATTTTTGGACCCACGCACGCACCCACGCAATTTAGCACACTCAACTGACACCAAACTTTAAATGAAAGATTCCAGCTTTGCAATCTAACCTACATTTGAAACAACCCCAAGATCTTTGAAGTGTTTTTAGTATGGCACAATTATTGGTACAACTAATTTACGTATCTGCTCCAATCAAAATTTGAAAAATATCGTTTTGATATCGTCTTTTACTCTTCGACCTTTTTACAGATGAGCTATACTTATGATCAAAATTGTTTCACTTCGACTATGTATGGCATACATTTTTAATGAAAAGATCAACGACGTTTTGTGTTTGTTTGTGTTATAATGAAAACATTTACAACCCTAAACTGTGCTAGATTAGAGCGACATATTCTGTGCCAATTGTCGTTTAAACTTTTCAAAGGAAGGTTTAGGTAGTGCTTGGCTTGCTACCAGGAAGGACAAATTTATTTTGAGCCCTGTGATAGAGATACAGAGGGTTCTTATAAATTTCTGCCTTATCCAAGAACTAACATTGTTTACAATATAAGTATAATTACTAACTAAGTATAAGTAATGAAATTTGATAACAGGTAACAATATTACTGCACTTTATGTCTAACAATAAGCCTTTAAAAAAAGGGAAATTGAGATGCAGGTCTGCAGGGGTAAAATGGTGGGTAGGCTGGGGTAAAGTGGGTAGTGCTGATGATTGGAAAATGATAGCTCGTGAACTGTTCAATCAACATTCTCAACATCAACAAGGGTAGTTCAAACAGCTCACAGTTATTTTCACAAAATGTATTCATATTTTTCCTCTTACCCATTTTATTCCAAACTTACCCACTATAAAGTATGTGCTAGGTCCTGTTTAGAGTTCTGAATATGGCTATTATCCCATGCGAGGATTACAGACAAATCTAGTCGAAGTTGAAGTTACAAATTTTTAATTTATACCCTTCCTTGGTCCCCTTTGTTAACAACTTTTCTCTTCTTCCACACAGTTTGCTCTCTAAATACATTTTTGTTATTATTTATTATTTATTATTATTATTATTATTATTATTATTATTATTATTATTATTATTATTATTATTATTATTATTATTATTATTATTATTATTATTATTATTATTATTATTATTATTATTATTATCGTTATTATTTCAAATGTTTACGGAGGGTAGCCCTTCAGCAGTGCTGATTTTCAAGGGACCCTCCACTACAAAAACTTACAAAATTAAAATATAGCTACAATGTAAAAAAAAGACTGAATTAACCTAATTACAATTCAAGGCATAATATTAAAAACCCTAATCTAAAATGAGCATTTACAATAAAATACAGTCCAAATGGCAAACACCTACAGTTAACAGGTATAACTCCCCTTTCTTTCTGTGCCTTCACATAAATATTGAATGCTTCATGAACTGGAATCTCTGCATATTCATCATTTTCAAAAAGTTCTCCAATAAGTATCTCGTCTGTCTATCCTGCAACCTGCAATTGGGTTGGGAAAATTGAATTCAGTTCAGATCAGAGTCAAACATGTGCAGCAAAAAATGGAAGTTTGACATTTGTTATTGACCAGTTTGATAGCACTACCACACTTTGGCCTTCATGTCAAATTCATAGCGACAGATCTGTATATCAAAGTTTGTTTTCTAAATTTTCCTCGACATTTTCAAATTCGAGCGCCAACCAAGTTTGGCCTAAGTAGATTGAGAACAAAATTAAAGCTTCAACAAAAATATGTCATGTTAAATGGACTGTAAATCAGAAATAAAACGTTTCTATTACCTGCAACCACTCAACGAATCCATAACCAAACCTGCAACCACTCTAAAATGAAATAATCACCCCTTCCCTCAAATCCAAATCTTCACTGCAGCCATTTCTTCTTTGATATTTTCTTCGCAGCTCCAACGCGCCCCTTCCACGTCTCTTCCTTGCGATAAGAAGTAAAATTTTCTGCCACGGCAGAATCCTTATATGGGCAAAAAATTGTTTCGAGCACCTTACGAAAGAGAACAATGCGAAAGCCGCTTCATTGCTTACCCATAGTATTTTACTCTCTCGCTCCGCTCGCTCGCTCCTCCGGAGAGGTAACTCGCTACGCTCGCAGCGCTCCTCCAAAGAGGTTGATTACTCCGCTCGCAGTTAAGGTAGTAGCCGCGGATAAAAAAATTTCTTCAAAAAAAAGGTGTCCGCATTGCTCCATGGTAACAGGATGCAATTTAAGTAAAGTTCTTTCTAGCATCTTTAAAGTTTCACATGGCAGAAAATGAGAATAAAATCAATGGAAACATTTATGCAAATGATTCGATTATTCTTAGGTAGATTGTCATTGAAATTTCGACAAATGCATTAATTGGTCTTTGTTTGGATTTCATTAACAATCGCTTGAAACTTCTAGAATGGTGTAGCCAAGTGTTTAAGGCTCAGCGTTTCGTATCTTGTTGTGTCTGCCAGCGTGGGTTCGAAATCTGTCATCGGAACTACAAATCACAACCAGCAGCCCACTCAGCTGTCCGTCCGCCTGTCAGCTACTCAGAGGTAATTTTTTGGGGACAAGCCATAGTGCTGCAGGCCAGCATCAGCTGTATAGTTGCCATATAACCAGCCTGCGCCGAAGAATAAAAATTACTTGCTTACTTGCTAATAGTTCTTTGAAAGCATTTCGAAAGTCAATTTTATGAAATTTGTAAGCCAATATCTCCTGATAACTACCAACAACTGCACAATTATGTATTTGCCCCTTACCTCATGTTTAAAAGTGTTTGTTTACAGGTATGTGATGGGGATCAGTTAGAAGAGAATGATATTATATGTAGTAATACAGATGAATCACAAAGGAAAAAGACTGCTATCGAGGGAAATGACAAAGAGTTGTCAAAGGGTATACTCGACAAATCAAAGAAGCATAACAGAGCACGGAATATGGTTGATGATAATGGAATTTCAATAATTAATGGTGATGTAAACACGCAGAATCTTAATGGGAACTTGAGTAACAATCAGGCCCAACTTTGTGATGGTCAGGTACAGGATTTTCCAGACAGTGTTACAAAGAAGAATTTTGAGGAACCATCTTCAAATCAAGGAGCATGTGACTCAAGTGAAGGATGCCATACGTTGATAGACGAAGAAGAAAAGGAAGGTAGATCAGAAGGAAGACAAGTGAAACTTGAAGATATCGATGGTAATGATGTTGATTTAAATAGAAAAGTCCATGCCACTAAAGAGCATGCAAGGGGCAATGATCAGTGCAACAATACGAAGACTTCTTTGGAAGTAAATGCAGAAGGCTTTTACGAAACTTTCATCAAGGAAGAAGAGTATGATGATTATCATGATGATGATGGTGATGCTGGTGGTATAATTGGAGGATTTTTAGAGGACGATATTGATGACCTACATAATATTGATGAAAATTACAATGGAGAATTAATGCCAGGATATACATCTAATCATGAATCACAGGTAAGACAATGTTGGGCAACCATCGTACGTATACTACGCATGCCTTTGAGGAATCCTTTTGTTAGGTTGGGTCAAATTTTTGTCTTAAAGAGATTTTATACTCCTTACATTGTNATTTTCTTGTTAATTATTTTGTTTTTAAAAAAAGATGTTCAGTTAGTGAAAGTTTACGCATCAAATGCGTTGGTTTTGGTGTTTATGAGAAGTTGCATCCTGAAGTTTATTAGAAATTGCATGCTGCCTAGGCCACACGTGGCTAGGCCGTTGGGATCAAATTAAAGGCGCGTTATGGCAGTGACTTTGGAAGTCGTACAAGCACTACTTCAAAACCAAGCAGAAGTCTTTAATTCCTCAATTAAACTTCTGCTTCAAGATGTCAAAGAGGACATTAAGAGCATCCGTAAAGATATTACTGACTTGCAAGTTAGTCTTCAGTTTACCCAAGCTAAATTTGAGGAAAGTAACCAGAAGATGGGGCAGATTGGAGTAACTTTGTCTGTGCACTCTGAGAACTTGAATGACATAAACCAGCAAGCTGATCAAGTTGACAATCAACTTGAATACTTAGAAAATCAGAGCAGAAGGAATAATATAAGAATTACTGGTATTCCTGAGGACAAGGACGTTGAGCAGACCTGGGATGATACGGAAAAGGTAATAAAACAATCGATCAAGGACAAATTAAGCATAAACGAAGATTTTGAAATAGAGAGGTGTCATCGTGTTAACAGTCGTACAAGAAGGAGCAATAATAGGTCAGGCCAACCAGAAGAGCCTCGCCCAATAGTGGCAAAATTTTCAAAGTGGAAAGAAAAAGAGGTTGTTTTGAAGAAGGCCAGGGAAATCAAGCCAGAGGGTGTGAGATTCTTGGCTGATTTGTCAAGTCGCACACTCCAAAAGAGGCAAGATCAAGTACCAATGCTCTTAGAGGCAAGACGACAGGGTAAAGTTGCATTCTTTGTGCTTGACAAGCTGATTATCAAAGACAAGAAGCCATTCAATCCAACTAGACCACCAGATGTCAACCAGACCATCAGAAGTGAGAGTGAACATGAGGTATCTTTTGATACCTAACTTGATTGTCATGAAATATCAAGTATGTTGTGTCTTATGGATTTGCGTATTGTTATAAAAACATGTTTTTCAGCTCAGGCCAATTATTCTAAGCTTTTTTGTTCAATTTTTCAACAGTTCATAATAAGGAATGAATCCTCCTAAACATCCATGTGGTATTTGCCACAAAAGCATACTTGGCAATCAAAAGGCAATTTTTTGTAATAACTGCAATCTTTATGTCCACATGAAATGCAATGGTACCTCTGCTTCAGAGTATAAAGAACTTGAAAAAGAATCTGATGATGTTTCTTGGTTTTGTAAAAAATGTACCATGGTTATGTTTCCATTTGGCTCACTAGCAAATGAAGAATTTTTAGGACTTCCTGATTTTGACCTACCCTCATTCATTGACTCTGCACCCGCATTTGAAATTACTTCTAACCTTATGGACTTGCCCAATCTTAGTGATTATGATATTGATGAACATATGCCTCAAAATATTGTTTCTCGCTACTTCACTTTACCTGAACTCTCTTCTTTACAATTATCCTCTAAAGATTTCTCGATCATTCACACAAATATAAGAAGCCTATCCCTTCACCATGATGAATTAGTTTCTTTGTCTGCCCACACTAATTTGAATCTTGATGTGATTGGAGTGTCTGAAATATGGCATTCCACTGACCATCCGTTATCGACAAATATGGATATTCCTGGATATACCTTTTTTAAGACTCAGTCATTTTCTCAGAATGGTGGTGTTGGTTTGTACATTAAAGATTCTCTTATTTCCAGTCCAAGAAGTGACTTAGATTCTTGCACAGATGATTTTGAAACTGTATGGGTTGAAATTGAAAACAAAAATGACAAAAATTTCCTAATTTGTTGTGTTTACAGGCATCCTAGCTCAGCTATTGATAACCTTACGTCTCATTTTCAAAATCTTCTCTCTAAAATATCTTCAAACAAGCTACTGTTTATAATGGGTGATTTCAATATCAATCTTTTAGATTATGCTTCCCATACACCAACAAGTGAATTTGTCAACAACTTTTTCTCACACAGTCTTCTTCCTTGCATTCATCATCCAACTAGAGTTTCTGAACATAGAGCATCAGTTATTGATAACATATATACTAATGCTACCAATGCTAATATAACAAGTGGCAATATTGTAATGCAAATTACTGACCATTTTCCCCAGTTTTTAATTTTGAAAAATGCTCATGTTAGTCATAACAAGTTTGAATCACTCAAATATGATTATTCCAAATTTAAAGAAGAGAAATTTCTTGATGACTTCAATCAGATTGACTTTACTTATTTAGAAAACAGTGACTTGGATGTGAACAATAAATTTGACAAATTTTTGAAAGATCTTAATACTTTAACGAATAAGCATGCTCCAATCAGAAAGCGGAGTAGAAAGGAAATGAAACTCAAAGATAGACCATGGATAAATAATAGAATACTGAAGATGATGAGAATCCGAGACAGAATTTTGCAGAAACTAAAGAAACAGCAGACTCCTGATAACCTCAAATTATATAAGAAGTTTAGAAACCGTGTGTCCATTGAATTAAAAGAAAGTAAAGCAAGGTACTTTCATAATTATTTTTCTGCCAATAGTCAAAATATGAAAAAATTGTGGTCAGGTATCAAGACAATTATTTCTCATAAGTCTTCCTCCTCTTCTTCAATTAATAAAATCAAAGGCAAAGATGGAAATGTAACATCAGATCCTTCTAAAATGTCAAATATCTTTAATGATTTTTATGTCAATGTTGCTGATGACATAACAAAGACAATCCCAAAGACTCCAAAGTCTTCTCTTGACTATCTATCTAATAGAACTTGCAATTCACTTTTCCTTTCTCCAGTTACCTTGATAGAAGTTAATGACCTAATTAGCATTTTAAATCCTTCCAAATCTGTAGGTCCTAACAGCATACCTATAAAATTACTTAAAATTATTGGATACTCTGTTTCCCCACTTCTTGCTCTTCTTGTGAATCAGTCCTTCCAGTCTGGTATTTTCCCTGATAAACTTAAAATTGCCAAGGTGATTTCTCTTTTCAAAAAAGGAAATCCTGAGCTACCATCAAACTATAGGCCAATTTCTCTCTTACCTATTTTCAGCAAGATATTTGAGAAGCTAATGTACAGACGACTTTATAGATTCCTTGAAATACATAAAATTCTTTACTCTTTACAGTTTGGGTTTCAAGAAAACCACTCAATTGATCATGCTCTTGTGAGTTTGACAGAAGCTGTAAGAAATACACTTGATAATAAAAGATTTGGTTGTGGTATTTTCATTGATTTACAAAAGGCTTTTGATACAGTTAATCATAGAATTTTACTTTCAAAACTGGAACATTATGGTGTTCGTGGATGTGCCCTTGAGTGGTTTAGATCATATCTATCTGATAGAAAGCAATATGTTTCTGTTAATGGAAGTAATTCTAACTTGCTTTCAGTTACTTGTGGTGTACCACAAGGTTCTGTACTGGGTCCATTACTTTTCCTTATATACATAAATGATCTACCAAATGCTTCTAAGAAACTTCATTTTTATCTCTTTGCTGATGATACAAATATTTACTATGAATCCAAAGATTTATCTAATTTGATTAAAATTGTTAACAGAGAGCTGAGATCAGTAAAGAAATGGCTTGATGCTAATAAATTATCTTTAAATATTGATAAGACAAACTATATTATCTTTCATTCTTCGTCTGTCAATGTTCCTTCAGATTTAACTATCAAAATAGGAAAGAAACATATCAAAAGAGTTAAGTTTGTTAAGTTCTTAGGTCTCCTCCTGGATGAGCATCTAAGCTGGAAATACCATCTCAGTGAACTCTCTAAAAAATTAGCTAGAACATGTGGAATGTTTTTCAAAATTAGGAACTTACTTCCATTAGATGTGTTACTCTGCTTGTACAATGCTTTGTTTGTGTCCTTCTTACAATATGGTCTTATTGTTTGGGGTCAAACATATGCATCATACATTGATCCAATTTTCAAATTACAGAAAAAAGCAGTCAGAGCTATCTCATTTCAGCCTCGCATGTCTCCCTCTCTTCCAATCTTCAATGATTTTAAACTTCTGAAACTTTCTGAGATTTTTGAACTTCGACTCTTAACTTTTGTTTTTGATTCTGTTAATAAAACTTCACCTAGTTGCTTTCATGACTTTTTCCTATTCAATTCATCTGTTCATCAGTATTCCACAAGACAGGCCAGTCAAGGTGATTTATATATGTCCCGAAAAAACAGTCTTCAATATGGTCTGAAGTCGATTCGTTACCTTGGTGCTAAACTTTGGAATACATTACCTGTGGAACTCCGAAATGCTCCATCAAGAATATCTTTCAAAACAAAAATGAAAGTTTTCTTATTGAACAAAGTCAACCGATGAATCTAAGCTATTTTAATAATGCCACAATTTCTATTAATCTATAATAATAGAAAATGCACGATTGTTTAAAGTCATCTAAATTCATCTTATAACATCTTAGGATAGGGGGGGCTCTCTCCTCGATTAGTTTACCTATTGAGAGAGCTCCTCCTTTAAGTAATTCTCTGCATACAATTTATTTAGCTCCTCTTTGTATTTGTATATTGTATTAATTTTCTGTATCATTGTATTGATTTTTTTTTGTAATATTATCTTTGTAGTTTAGTTATTCGTTTGTATATTTAGGACTATAAATTGTATGTAGTGGAATTTAAATTATATATGAAACTGAACTATGAAACTGAAGTGCAACAATACGAAGACTTCTTTGGAAGTAAATGCAGAAGGCTTTTACGAAACTTTCATCAAGGAAGAAGAGTATGATGATTATCATGATGATGATGGTGATGCTGGTGGTATAATTGGAGGATTTTTAGAGGACGATATTGATGACCTACATAATATTGATGAAAATTACAATGGAGAATTAATGCCAGGATATACATCTAATCATGAATCACAGGTAAGACAATGTTGGGCAACCATCGTACGTATACTACGCATGCCTTTGAGGAATCCTTTTGTTAGGTTGGGTCAAATTTTTGTCTTAAAGAGATTTTATACTCCTTACATTGTTTTTTTTTTTTACCTTGAATACCAGAGGTTACCACAGGTCTAATTTATTACTTCGTAGCCCTGTCAGTAGTGTCAGGAATTGAATAGATTATGCAAGACCTAATTATTTCTTTTGAAACATAATAGAAAATAATTCTAAAGATGGCAGCCGCGCAAAGCATGCTGGTAAAAAGCTCCATGACGACCAACTAACGACATAAAAATGTTGGTCTACCGTTTTGACTGGCTAGCTGTGGTAAAGTCCAAAATAAGGAATCAATAGAAACAAATAGGAAATTTTTGTTATTCGAACGCGAATCTTTCATTAAAACTTCAATTTAAATCAAAAGTTACTTGGGGTGGCTCAATGGTAGCGCGCTTGACTACCAATCTGAAGGTTGGTGGCTCGAGTCCCCGCCCTGTCGAACCTGCTACATAGAGTGAGGAGAGTCACCAACTCTCTGTAATTCCAGGCTAAAGGAATCGCGAGGTGTGGTCACATAGAGAGGAAGGACCAGGACATTGCTTCGATAAGCTTAGCTTCTCAGTGTCCTAAAACTACCTTCGGATGCTAGGTAGCAATATAGGAGAAAAGTTGCTTTTTCTGCTTTGGAAAGGTTTCCTTTCAAACCATGTTACATTTGAATTCAAGGTCGATTTGAATTCAAGCTAGCTAGTTGAAACGGTAGACCGAAATGTTTACATCGGTAGGTGGTCGTCAGGGAGCTTTTTGCCAGCATGCTTTACAGCAAAACACAACAGGGCCTTTGTAGCTGCCATCTTTAGTGTTATTGTCTATTGTTCCATATTTGAAATCTGGTGCAATTTGATCTCCAGTGGCTTCACTTGGATTTTAAAACTTTATTAACAAAATGCATACATCACTGGTTTTCTGGCTTTTACGTGAAAACCCCGGGGGGGGGGGGTTACTTAGTTTATTTTGCTGAGGGGATGTGCACTCCTTTCCGTGTATCGTTTTTGCCTCATTTTCCTCGAAAGGAGGCAATTTTTCTAAAGGCGGTTGTCAAAAAGGGTATTTTGTTCTAGCAGACTGTAATTTAAATGATGCACAGTGTATTATTTATGTTTGGAGTATAATTTTTGCCAATCTTTTTCTAAAGCCGGGTATCATTTGAAAAAACCTGAATGAAAAGATGACCTTGCGCTGCCAATAATCCGGAACCAGTCATTGTCATATGATCTATTGCACCATCTGAGTTTTCCAGTAAATGTTGGCCTCTGGCAGAACCACATTATTTTTGTGTAGTTTCGCTTTGTGAGCCCGAGTTGGCTGCTCTGTCTGGGAACTGCTATTTTGTGTGTGGATTCTTACTGGAACGTGCTGTTTTATCTAATCAACTAATCTTTGGGATGTGTGACCTGGGCCCCTGCGTTCACAGCGGCCAAACTCAGACTTTGCAGTTGAATATGATGACAACTGGTTTTTGACGTTTCATACTCGGATGAATGTCAGAGGAAGAAGCTCTCAGTTTATTCATAATGGGTTTGCTTTTCAAAGAAATCTTCAAGTTTTATAGATTATTTTGGAAGTGTACCTTGTCTATCAAAGGAGCTCCCCGTGATAACAAGAGCTCAAAACAGAGTTACCTCAATAATTTGAAACCTTTGAAAGTTTCTGGTGATTCTATTTGTGTATTGTACATCATTCATTTTTAGACTGAAAGCATGAGGTCATGTACTGCAACTATGTCGACCTGTGACAAACAGTGGAAAGCAACTGTTTCCTTTCAAAGTCAACAAAAACAGGAATTTAATGAAACCTCAGAAGCAACAACTTCTGAGGAGATATCAGAAACTGGTGTAGAGATGAGCCTGAAAATTGATGGGGATGTTGACTCAAATATTAACACATGCGTTAGCACAGAACATCCACAGATAGGTAATTACATTAAATTTTGATTTGTATTTAAAGCGAATCGTCTCTTGAGATTTCTCCGTTTGAAGTTGATTCAGAAGAATTCGTTCCTCGCTTCCATTTAGCAAATATTTCATTGATGTTGGCTGACCACGATTCAGAACACGTTGCCATTGTATGAGGCTGGCGCAAGACTTCTTCTCTTTGAGCTTAGCCAGTCAGTTTTCAGACTGTAGGTAGCATGTGGTTTAGAATTTATTTTTGTTTCATTGGTACTTTGTGTTCTAGAAAATTAAATCTGCACGAAATTAATGGGAACTTAAAAAAAAATTCGTTAATTTAATTCTCTCATATCTCGCTCATCTTTGATTAATGAACCTTAACCAACAGGTGAGGTAATTAAAACCTCGTTCATTTCTTTCATTTCGATGAAATCCTAAAATTATGATTCTACAAGATTTCAACGTCACTGCCATTTGTTTCTTCATGTATTCCTGGCAGTGCATGCCCTTGCAAGTTTTCAGAGGAGCCGAAACGAACTTATTGCGGTATTTATTTCAAGTCTAGTCTAGTTCAAGTTGGTGAAATTGCTCTGTTTCATTTTACTACAACTTAATGCAATCGTCATAGATTAGCTCCCCTCCTGGAGTGACATAGTGCCCCCCTCCTGGAGTGACATAGACATAGGGACGTTAAACTAGGGGTCCCATGCCTGGATGCGGCATGCATAGTGGGCCTAAATTAGCTTTAAGTAGCTAGAAAATCCTGACAGCCCACTTAAAACAAATAACTGACTGACTGACAGTGCCGACCATGAAGGAATTAAATCCTGCGTAGCAGCAGCGGAAGGTATCTCACATTAGATGTCAGGTGAAAATGTCCACGAATTATCGCAAATCTCACCTGACATCAACTGTTGGAGAGACCTTAAAGTAGTTAGTTTGAGAGATGAATCGGTGAATGAATAGAAAGAAGTCACTTTTGTGTGGGTTTTATGCTGGAATGAAGTGAAAATCGGCACTGGTCCTCGCATGTGCTCTTTTTTTCTACAATCGATAGTTCAAAGTTTTAAACTTCTGCGACGTTCTCTCATTCTACTATTAACGCCACACGCAGCACTTACTGAATATCATTATTGGTAGTAGCCCTCATATTTATGAAAAGACCATAGGGAGGGCAGACCGGGGCTAGTTGTAACACTTTTTTGAAAAGGGTAATTTTCTTCTTACGTGCAATAAACAGAATCTTTGGGGGCAAGTTGTAACAACACAAATATGAAAATGCAAAATAATAATGCTCAATATACAAATTACAGAGTGAGATGTCAATATACCCCTTGAACTCATAAAATTACCACATCAATCATGATATGGCGTGCGAGCCATTAAACACTTTTTGGAGTTGTGCCTACAACTTTGGGGTTATCTTCAGAAAAACTTTATCTCAAAACGTAATGTTTTATCATTCAAATTCACAAAATTTCGAAAACAATACGAATTAGTAGAAAACAGCAGAAATAAGAAACACTGGCTAGTTTAAAGGTCATTCGCACAACGCCTGTTGAACGCAACTTTTATAGCAGCTAAGTAATAGCCTCTGTTACAACTAGTCTCAGTTTCCCCATTCATGTCATGTTTGCGAGATGCGTTTTAATTTTCGCAGGTAATTGCAACAGACGTAAAAGCGCACTTAATGAAGTTAGACCAGTTGCAAATGTTGTTGGGGAAGCATCATCGAACCGCATTAGAAATCTTAAAGTCCATGAAAGAATACTCACAGGAGAGGAGCCATATTCATGTGGTGTGTGTGGAATGAAATTTGCAAGTTCGAGCAATTTCAAGCAACATAGAAAGGTACATACTGGTGGACGTCCATTTTTGTGTAATTTTTGTGGGAAAGCATTCAAGTACATGTGCCACATTGAAGTGCATGAAAGAATACATACTGGGAAAAGGCCATATTCCTGCAAAATATGTAGAAAATCATTTAGGAGGAATGGAGATCTTATCGTTCATAAAAGGATACATACTGGAGAAAAACCTTATTCGTGTAATGTCTGTGGAAAATCATTCACACAAGGTTCAAGTTTAAAAGTGCATCAAAGGATACATACTGGGGAAAAGCCGTTTTCGTGTAATAAGTGTGAAAAATCATTCACGACAAGTGGACATCTTAAAAGCCATAAAGAGATGCATACCGGAGAAAAATCTCATTCATGTAATGTATGTGGAAAATCATATAGGAGGAATGGAGATCTTATCGTGCATAAAAAGATACATACTGGAGAAATCAAGGGTCACTTTAAAGGACATGAAAGGATAGACGCAGGCAAAAGGCCATTTTTATGCAGTGTTTGTGGAAAATCATTCCAGCATCGCAATGGTCTCACTAAGCATAAAGAGATACATGACGAACAAAGGCCCCATTGGTGTAATGTATGTGGAAAATCGTTTAGAAGGAATGGAGATCTTATCGTTCATAAAAGGATTCATACTGGAGAAGAACCTTATTCGTGTAATGTATGTGGAAAATCATTCACACAAGGTTCAAATTTAAAAGGGCATCAAAGGATACATGCTGGGGAAAAACCTTTTTTGTGCAATTTGTGTGGCAAATCTTTTAGAATGAGGGCACATCTTAAAGAGCATGAAAGAGTGCATCTTGGATCCAAGCCTTTTTCTTGTGGAATATGTGGACTATCGTTCAAACAAAGAAAACATCTTAAAACACACCGAGTGGTACACGCTGTTGCAAAGCCATGCAATATTTGTGGAAAGTCGTTCAAAACAAGTGGACATCTTAAAAGACACACAAGGACACATGCTGGAGAATTGCTGTAAGTACTTTACAACGTAAAGAAGTTGCAAAATGCGGGATAGGGTAGAAAGTTTACTATCTTGAGCTATTGGAAAATCACCCAAAATTTGATTATGTTACCATTCTTTAATTGGCGTATTTGAGTCAGTGAAAAAATAAATTTGATATGTGATGGTCATTTTATTCTTCTTGGAGAAGAACAATGAATTTACGGTATGAAGAACTGACTAACAATATTTTACAAAACATAGTATTTTTAGCCGAAAATCTATGATTTATGGTTTCATATGAAAGCTCGAGTGCTACACGATATATTATCTTCATCAAGAACAAAAGAAACCACTATTTTTAGTGGTAGTGTGGCATTTGACACATTCCTTGCTATGTCATTTCAGAGTACCCTTCAAAAGCAAGTGATTTCTAAAAGCAAAAATTCCCACAATTTTAACTCCATTTCAAGACTTTGCATCAGCAGGATGGCTCATGAGTAGCACGCTTGACTATCAATCTGAAGGCAATTGCTTTGAGTCCCCTCGCTGTGAAACCTGCTACGTAGGGTGAGGAGAGTCGCCAACTCCTTGTAATTCCAAGGTAAAGGAATCACAAGGTGTGGTTACTTCGAGAGGAAGGACCAGAACACTGCTTAGATAAGGTTTGGCTTATCAGTGCCTAAAACTACCTTCGGATGCTAGATTGAAATAAAACAAGACTTCGCAATAGCTCAAAAAGGCTATTCATGATCTGTAATGTAATGAAATGAAATTGTTATGAGGTTTTTTCAAACGGTGTAATTTCTGTTTTTTGTCATCAAGTATTGCAGAAACGCATTTTGCTGTGAAAATTGTTCGAAGGAGTCAAAAGTAGTTGTCTATCTTAAAATCTTAAGTGCATCATCATTGAACAACTGTGAAACTGTGATCATTGAGCAAAAGCCTTTGCGTGTAAAATTTATATAAATACCGGGTGTCCAAAAAAAAGGATACATATTTGGTCAACCCTAACGATCAGAATTTAGCATAAATCAATCCGAAATCATTTTTAAAAGATTACTCGGTAGTTAACTTGAACATAAATACCTTGTTTGTTGAAATTGGTGCTTTGAGAGTAGAGATATAAATCTTCAAAGGACAAATTCGCCTCCACCTCCCAACCAGAGCTTTGGCGTTTTGGCCTAAGCAAATTCTTAAAGCACAGTGAATAAGTCAACAATAAACTTGGAAAATTTGAACCAAGAGAAGAAAAATTAAAAACTGCACAACAAATGTGTTTCACAAAAATATAATTTACGTGATGCTTATCATCAAGGGAGCTCCACAGCAAACTCTATTCATTTTTAGTGAAACAAATTGTGGATATTGCTTAGGCCAAAACTCCAAAGCTCTGTGGGAGGTGGTGGCAAATTTGTCCTTTGAAGATTTATATCTTTACTCTCAAAGCACCAATGTCAACAAAAAAGGTATCTATGTTCAAGTTAACTATCGAGTAATGTTTTAAAAATGATTCCAGATTGATTCATGCTAATTTCTGATCGTTAGGGTTGACCAAATCTGTATAATTTTTCTTGGGACACCCGGTAGAAATCCTCAACTGCTTGCAAGTATACATTCTGGACTGAAACCGTACTCTTACGATATATCGAGTTTGTCAAAGTAGAATGAACTATTTTTGTGAACTTTTTGAAAATTTATGCTGCTATTGGACGATGAAAATTATAAACATAGACGTGAAATGATGAACGCATATTTTATTTTTTTTTTTTCAAAGCAGAAATATAGTACAGGCAACACTGTAACACTGTACAATTCTGAATAATCCACCAATATCATCATGCTATATGTCCTGTTATAGCAAAACTTTATTTCCTAAAGGTCTTAAACTTTTTTTCCTTGACATAGCTCATTTCGTTGTTATAGAATTATCAACAACTTTGTTACCGAGGGCCATGATAAATCGTACGCAGGACCGATTTTGAAGATTTGTGATTTAATCTTTAGCTAGAATCCGGAATTAGATTCCAGAATTTTTTGTTAATTTGTTAGTCTTCTGTTTCTNCATGGCGTGAAATAGCGATCTTCGGATTTGAAATCAGGAGGAAACGTCCTTCCCGGTGACGCAGGATTGATGTCTGTCTGTACGATTTGAAACTAAAACGTTATTCGAATTTCCAGAGGACTAAGCTGCCTTTTCTTAGCTCAAAAGTAAACTGCATCTCAATTTTCAAACAGCACCGTTCTTTGACATCTTTCGATTGATACCTGTTTGATAATGCTTTGATCACAAATACAAACTTAACAGCTACAAGCTTTAACAACCAAAAACGTTTTTTCCTCATCTTCTGGGTAAGTAAAAATAGTACAGGCAACACTGTAACACTGTACAATTCTGAATAATCCACCAATATCATCATGCTATATGTCCTGTTATAGCAAAACTTTATTTCCTAAAGGTCTTAAACTTTTTTTCCTTGACATAGCTCATTTCGTTGTTATAGAATTATCAACAACTTTGTTACCGAGGGCCATGATAAATCGTCCGCAGGACCGATTTTGAAGATTTGTGATTTAATCTTTAGCTAGAATCCGGAATTAGATTCCAGAATTTTTTGTTAATTTGTTAGTCTTCTGTTTCTTGAGCTACAAGCGAGTTTTTTAATTTTCTTGGTCTCGAAAACACTGAAAACGATAAAAAAACATCGATCACTCGACATGAACGGACAAAGAGAAAACTTTTTCGTGGTGATTTGTGATTTAGAAATCGATTAGTTAGAATTTGCTACACGAGCTTTAGTTCAACGTTGGAAAAATATGATATTACTCTTAATACTCTTAATGATAGAAAGAAATGTCTTTCCTTTTGTAATTTCACTTAATTCATACTTTGGTGTAGGTATGCGTTCCTGTGTCGAAGAGGTTAAAAAGACAGGCAGTGAAGTGCCATGAGGTCAAGCAAGCTTCGAGTCTTGTTGAATTGTCTTGCGGGGCACGGCTTGGGGCGGCGCGTCATTGCAACTACTCCAGAATTTCGCAACAGGCTGGTCGTTCAACTAATTCTCGTGCAGCAAATTATACTTAATCGATTTCCAAATGCCCAAGTCACCACAAAAATTAGGGCTCAGGGTAGATAGAAGTTTTCGGTATCTCAAATTTCTATTTTATTATTTTACTCTAAAAAGTAATATTTTGTTTGTCTTTCATAAATTAGGGATGTTATTTTCGTGCTGTCCTAACTTGTTATACAAAATTGATTTTTAGATACGGAACAGATTTTAAACAACGCAAGCATTTGGATAACCTCCGATTTTTGCTTCATTTCTACCAATTCAAACTTGGATCGAGATTCAGAATTCTTTTGCGCTATTTTGAATTTCGACCAAAAGTAGCGTTTGTGATAGCGTCAATAACTACTAACAATTGATTACGGACAAAGGATCAATTGGATTATCATATGGGCGTTTTTGCTGCGTGCCTAAAAAGCAGGCAGCTCTCAAAACAGCCCTATTTGCAAATTCAAGCCTACCAAAAAGTTAATCTATGCGTAAAAATATAATTTCATCTTTAGCCTAAAAACGAAATTCTAAGATTGATATCAGAATCAAATTTCGCTGATTTTTCAAAGATGTTGAAATTGTTTAGGAACACCCAATAGCTTTCGGTTATCATTGTCAGGGCCGCGGAGAGGATTTATGGGCCCTGGGTCAGACTGAAACATGGGCCCCTTGGAAAGGAAAGTATCGAAGGTACACCAAAGGCGCACTCATCTAGGGGGGTTCGGGGGCATGCTCCCCCGGAAAATTTTTAAAATTAAGGTAGCTAATTTATGCCTCTAAATACAGTTATCATATCATCAAAATAGCCAGTCGTTATGCACGAGAATCATAATATCATAAGCTGAAAGTCTGTATTTACTCAAATTGTTCTTTAATCTTAAAAACTGAAAAATACTAAATTTACTGAATTTCATCTTCAGACACACGAAAACTACATTGATATTAAAAGATCAACATGTTTTCTATTACCATAAACACACTTAGATTTCTTTTATTCCAATTATTTTAGAATTAAAACGTTTTGATAAAAACGATTAATAGGAACCTTAAATTTAGATGTTTAGACCCCGTTTACACGGGATCGGATCCGTACGGATCCGATCCCAAACTGGCTCGTTTAATTGTTGCGTTTACACGGGACCTCACCGATCCGATCCCATTTCGATCTGCTATCCGTACCCAAATGGGATCGCTTTCGAAAGTGATCCCGTTTGGATCCGATCCCAAAAAGGTCTCGTGTAAACGGTTGGGATCGGATCCAAACTGGTACGGATAGGAATCGAGGCTGAACAAATTTATTTCGAGGTGCTTTCAACATGGCAGGGGACAGAATGTCTTACAATCAATAATAACCTTGAGCAGCAATGCGGTTTCTTCACCTGNATTAGGATTGTCTGTATACGTTTGTTGATTGGATGATTAATACAATACGGGAGTTTATGAGTGAAATCTAGTGATTCACTGTCTCTTTTTCTCCTTGATTTGAGATATATTGTGACAAATAGAGAAATTATTGACAGGCCCCGTTTGACCACGGGCTCTAGTCTAGAGACTCGCATTTGAGACACACGTTGAAACATTGAGTTATTATTGATGGGCCCCAATGACCATGGGCCCCGGGTTTTTGACCCCCTCTGACCCCCCCTCTCCTCAGCCCTGATCATTCTGACGAAAATAGAACATCTAATAATGGTTTGTGATTTCTTGTCCTTAGAACAACAGCTTATAAGAACATTCCCATTTGAAATGCTAAAAGATAGAGAGGATAAAGAGGAAAATAAACTTTGTGTTGGTGATGCAGATTCTAGCTGCAAGAAAGGGACAATAAGCAGACATACAAAGGCAGACCAAGTTAATTTTAATCAACCTCAAGCATGGATTGCACGCGAGAGGAATTCTGCTAGCTCATGTGATATAGCAAGACCTGACGAGCTTCATAAGAACGTAAAGCCGTATTCTTGTGATGTTTGCGGGATGCGTTTTCATCGTTCAGGTACTTTCAACATTCATAAAATGGTACATTCTGGCGAAAGATGGTTTTCATGCGATGTTTGTGGAAAATCGTTCAAACAAAACTCCAATCTAAAAGCGCACGTAAGAATACATACTGGTGAAAGGCCATTTCCTTGCCGTGTTTGTGGAAAGTCATTCAAACAGGGTTCTAATCTTAAAGTGCATGAAACAATACATATTTGTGACAAGCCTTTTTCGTGCAGTGATTGTGGAAAATCATTCAAAAGAAGTGGTGATCTTCAAAGGCACAAAAAGATACATACCGGAGAAAAGTCATTTCCTTGCTTTGTTTGTGGAAAATCATTCAGTCGGGATTCAAGTCTTAAGAAGCATGAAAGAAGACATACTGGTGAAAAGCCGTTTTTGTCAAATGATTGTGGAAAATCATTCCATTGTAGGGAAGATCTTAGAAAGCATGAAAGGATACATACGGGGCAAAGGTCTTATGGATATAATGTCTGTGGAAAATCATTACGAAAGATTAAATATCATAACCTGCATAAAAGGATTCATAGCGGAGAAAACAAACAGGAAGTTTACAAGGTAAAGAGGTTGCAAAATGCACGAAAGGGTGTTATACTTGTCATACCACTATCAAAATGGGTTCTCTGCCAGAATAATCGAGGAAATTAAACACACAAATACAACGAAAATGCTTTTCTATCTTCTCCAAAAACTACAACTTTCAGCGAACTTTTAACAACAACTCGAGGCACGAGGCAACCTCTTTCTCAAGACTACAAACGAGGCTAAAACATAATGGAAATAAAAAATCTAAACTTATTACTTTTTCAGTCTATTACAAGGGTACAGTGTAAAACACCAAATGCCTTATGAACATTGTGGGTAGAAGCAATGATATGGAACCTCTTAAAATGCATGGAAAATAAACATAATGGAGAAAAGCAATCTTTGTGTAATTTCAAAATAAATTGCTGTCCTAAAACTGCTAAAATTATCTTATATATGCATTATTATTTTTATTATTATTATTATTATTATTATTATTATTATTATTATTATTATTATTATTATTATTATTATTATTATTATTATTATTATTATTATTATTATTATTATTATTATTATTATTAATTNACCCCCTCTGACCCCCCCTCTTCTCAGCCCTGATCATTCTGACGAAAATAGAACATCTAATAATGGTTTGTGATTTCTTGTCCTTAGAACAACAGCTTATAAGAACATTCCCATTTGAAATGCTAAAAGATAGAGAGGATAAAGAGGAAAATAAACTTTGTGTTGGTGATGCAGATTCTAGCTGCAAGAAAGGGACAATAAGCAGACATACAAAGGCAGACCAAGTTAATTTTAATCAACCTCAAGCATGGATTGCACGCGAGAGGAATTCTGCTAGCTCATGTGATATAGCAAGACCTGACGAGCTTCATAAGAACGTAAAGCCGTATTCTTGTGATGTTTGCGGGATGCGTTTTCATCGTTCAGGTACTTTCAACATTCATAAAATGGTACATTCTGGCGAAAGATGGTTTTCATGCGATGTTTGTGGAAAATCGTTCAAACAAAACTCCAATCTAAAAGCGCACGTAAGAATACATACTGGTGAAAGGCCATTTCCTTGCCGTGTTTGTGGAAAGTCATTCAAACAGGGTTCTAATCTTAAAGTGCATGAAACAATACATATTTGTGACAAGCCTTTTTCGTGCAGTGATTGTGGAAAATCATTCAAAAGAAGTGGTGATCTTCAAAGGCACAAAAAGATACATACCGGAGAAAAGTCATTTCCTTGCTTTGTTTGTGGAAAATCATTCAGTCGGGATTCAAGTCTTAAGAAGCATGAAAGAAGACATACTGGTGAAAAGCCGTTTTTGTCAAATGATTGTGGAAAATCATTCCATTGTAGGGAAGATCTTAGAAAGCATGAAAGGATACATACGGGGCAAAGGTCTTATGGATATAATGTCTGTGGAAAATCATTACGAAAGATTAAATATCATAACCTGCATAAAAGGATTCATAGCGGAGAAAACAAACAGGAAGTTTACAAGGTAAAGAGGTTGCAAAATGCACGAAAGGGTGTTATACTTGTCATACCACTATCAAAATGGGTTCTGTACCAGAATAATCGAGGAAATTAAACACAAAAATACAACGAAAATGCTTTTCTATCTTCTCCAAAAACTACAACTTTCAGCGAGCTTTTAACAACAACTCGAGGCACGAGGCAACCTCTTTCTCAAGACTACAAACGAGGCTAAAACATAATGGCAATAAAAAATCTAAACTTATTACTTTTTCAGTCTATTACAAGGGTACATTGTAAAACACCAAATGCCTTATGAACATTGTGGGTAGAAGCAATGATATGGAACCTCTTAAAATGCATGGAAAATAAACATAATGGAGAAAAGCAATCTTTGTGTAATTTCAAAATAAATTGCTGTCCTATAACTGCTAAAATTATGTTATATATGCATTATCATTATTATTATTATTATTATTATTATTATTATTATTATTATTATTATTATTAATTTATTTATTTAAAGTTGGCTTTTCTAATGAAATAGCTAAAAGCTAATTAAGGCCAACTACACTGAAAAGAAACTCTAATTTACAATGAAAAACCCTAAATTACAATAACAAGCAAATTAATCTAAAAAACCTAAATCTTTGATAAAAACTTTACACAATCTGCAGGTGCATGAATCACCATTCCACTGCTTTATTCTCCTTTTAAATTCCTGGAGTGTGTTGCAACCTTGCAAAAAGCTTGGGAGCGAGGACCATAAAAGGCAGCTCCTCTATACTGAATATTTTCTGTACCATATGTTGTTGTTCTTACTTTCAGCAGCTGCAAATGACTTTCATTGCGCAGACTATAATAGCTGTGTTTTTGTGCAAAAATATCGTTCATAAAAGTTGGGTTGCGGTTGTGCTTTGTTTTGAAAATTTCTATCATAAGCAACTGCAGATTGCGTTGATGGGTGGTTACAGAACTATTTACACTATTTTCAAAATCTTTTCCACTATCTTTGCATACAATTCGCAATGCTCTTTCGCGAATTTTGTTTACTTTAGTTTGTTTGCATAGTGGAGAGTAACTGAACTCTTGGAAGATACTGACTGCATCAAAATAGGATGTAAAGATCAATTATAACTGTCTTGGTTTGAATGCAGGTAGCATTCACGACACAGAAAATCTAACATTAATCTATGATTTCTTGTCTTTAGAACAACAGCTAAAGGCGCTGTTGCCACTTGAAATGCCAAATGATTCAGAGGACATCGAGCAAAATAAACTGTGTGCTGATGATGCAGATTTTAACTGTAAGAATGTGACAAGGGGCAGAAGTAAAATGCAGACCAAGTTAATTTTATTAAACCTCAAGCATGGATTACACGCAAGAAGAATTCTGCTAGTTCATGTGATATAACAAGACTTAGCTTCATAAGAACGTAAAGCCATGTTCTTGTGATGTTTGCGAGATGCGTTTTGATTGTTCAAGTAATTTCGAAGTTCATAAAGGGTTGCATTCTGGCGCATGATCCTTTTCATGCGATATTTGTGGAAAAATCATTCGAACAATGCTCTGATCTAAAAGTGCATGAAAAAATACATACCGGAGGAGAAGGCCGTTTTGGTGTAATATGTGTGGAGTCAAAAACAGTCAAGATCTTAGAAGGCATGGATCGATACACACTGGAGAAGAGCCTTTTTCTTGTCGCATTTGTGAAAAATCGTTCAAACAACGCTCCAATCTAAAAGTGCATGGAAGAATACATGCCGGAGAAAGGCCGTTCCTGCTGTGTAATATGTGTAGAGTCAAAAACAATCAAGATCTTGGAAGGCATGGATCGATACACACTGGAGAAGTGCATTTGTCTTGTCGCATTTGTGAAAAATCATTCAAACAACGCTCCAATCTGAAAGTGCATAAAAGAAAACATACCGGAGAAAGGCAATTTTTGCGTAATGATTGTTGAAAATCGTTCAAAACAAATGGAGATCTTCGAAAGCACAAAAGATGCATATTGTTAAAAAATCGTTCTCGTGCAACGATTGTGGAAAATCATTCAAGAATAATGAAACATGAAAGGATACAGACAGGAGAAATGCAATTTTCTTGTAACATTTTAGCCGATGACTTGTGCCCCTCCAATGTGCAAAACTGTTTCCTATTTCGCAAATTTGAGGTAAATCAGTCAACTGTTATTCCTCTCATTCAATCCAATTCAATTCAATTTTATTCATAGAAATACATCCTGGTATAAAGTTATCAGTAAAGATGGGTTTTCTATACGACCCAGGAGAGCATAGGCATCAGATCTTTAAAAGCATTGCACAATTGGTTAATGCGTCTTTCTTTTGATTTGATAGCTTGAAAGGAACTTCAGGTTACTTTGCTATAAGTGTTCATTGACTATCTTCGATATATGGATTATTTTCAGAATTAAGGTGTCTTCTATTTTTCAAAAGGTTTTCCAGTTGTGACGTCATCAAATTGCTAAATCGTCAACCAGAAAAGCTATGGATGTTTGCTTACCGCCATATTATATACCTTCATAAACTATAGTTTTCTTGAAGATTATATTGTTTTTCTTCTATCGATTTAAGATTTGTGACGATTTTAATTATTTTCAAATATTTTCGTGAATTCTTTCATTAAAAGAAAAACGCAATAATTCTGAAAATAATCAAGATATCAAAGATTGCCGATGAACAATTATAACAAATTACTTGAAGTTCCCTTCAAGCCATTAAATCAAACAAAAGATGCATCAACCAATCGTGCAATATTTGTTAAAGATTTGATTTCTATGCTACCCAGGAGAAGCATTGCTGATCGATCCTGGGCCGTTAACTTGAAAAGATAAGATCAAAAGTGAATAAAGTAATACTAGTACAACGAAGCTATTCTTAAATTTAACAGAAATGCTAAATATATGTGGGATAAGGATTGTGAGGTTATAGTAGAACGGCATGTTAGAAATCGCAATCTAAGTTAATTCAGTAGTTGTTTATTATTCTGTGTTTAAAATATTTGCAAATTCTTTTACTTGCATCATGTTTTTACGATTTATAGGGAGGTAAATTGTTGTAAATAAACATTGTTGTAAATTTATTTTAATTCGATTTAACACTGTAGCTAACAATATATACGCTTTTTACATATATACAAAGTTAGCTAATCAAGATCGAATATACCTACAGGAAACCAACTGAATGTTTTTATAGATTATAATCCCAAAGGGGGCACTTGACCAAGTTTTAGTTTTGGTTGGAGACCATTGGAGACCACTCAAGCTTAAAAAACGTACCCGTTCTCTATACCAATTTCTCGAAAACTTTATAACAATTTTCCAAAAAATGGCCAATTTATTTGTTCTTTATACCAAAATTGTGAAAATCGCTGCCTTTCCTCGTACCAGAATCGTGAAAACGATACCCTTCCCGATGGCACGTCCCCAATACCCAAAATATACATAGTCCCCCCCTCCCGGATTATAATATTCAATTGGCAGGCACTGACAGGCACTACATTTGCAAGTCGGTCCATCATTGTTTTATTAGATGCTTAAAACTTCTCAAATTTTCTGCTGATTTCAGCTCGTTTGGTAGGTCATTCCAAATATGTGGCCCAACCGACATAAGACTCTTGGACTCGAATGTTGTTTGATTAGGCCTAACGTGGGCTCAGTTATTTGGATTTCTTAATCAATAACTGGAAGACCGTAATTTTAAAAAATGTTCTGCATAAAAAGTGGGTTTAACTGTTCCACTGTTTTGGATATTTCAATGCAAAGGATTCTTTGGCGAGCGATGAGCATCAGTGCATTTATCTGACTTCAAAAGGAAATCGTTATACGAACTCGTATGATCATTATAGAGAACTCTTAGAGAGGCCCTCCTATCGGCTTTAGGGAACAGGGGATACTCGGAATTTTTAAGCTGGGAACAAGGGAGCATTAATGAAAATAGTCTGGGAACAATGGAACAAATTTATGAAAAATCGTATTTTTAGGGAACAAATTGATGATTTTTCAGATTTGTCTTACAGGGAACAAGGGAACAACAGAAAGAAAACTGGGGAACAAGGGAACTTTGTCCGCCCCTGGGAGGGCCTCCTCAGAACGCGTTCTAACTTTTCGATTTTCTGTAATGATTTGGAAGATGAAAAATATCGGACCAAGGGACAGTAATCAAAATTACAGTAAAACCGAAAAGTTTCGGACGATCAAACTTTAGGACAAAATTTTGTCCGAAAGTATAATTGTCCGAATTCTGGTGATGTCCGAAAGTTTTTTCTTCCGAAAGTTTTAAATTCTTTGAAAATAGAAAAACACAAAGAAACGTGTTAGATCACACTCATTGCTTTTCCTATAAACATAAATATAATAACATAAACATACCTTATGTCGCTTGATTGCTCATAAAACATGACATTTTTAATCGTTGTTGCTATTATTGTGTTTTAGTGGCGATTGGTTTGTATTTGATTAAATAATTCGCCATCATACGGAATAACTACTAACGATATACACTTATTTCTTACAAGAATCTTAAAATTTGAACCAGTACAGGAAGCTTTCTTAAAAGTCTCATGTTCTCAGCACTGAAAGTTTCTTAAGGGTTTCTGGGAAGGTTCATAACAGTTCCCTTAAATCTCGTTGCCTTTGATGCTCTGGCTTTTCAACACTAGATTATGAAAGGTTTTACAATCATTTTTTGCCAGTAGTACTCAAGTATCTCAAATTTTTGTGATCTGAAATTTTGGTTCCTTGAAGGGATTCTTTAAAAAATCCCTTATGGCAGCACCTTTTTAACTGGGTTCACAGCTAGTTTTACTATCGTTTAAATTGACGAAAAACTCCCATTCGAATGTTCTTGTACACAGTATGATGGTGATGGACGTAAGTTGATATTTACGAGAGAATTGATAGGCTCTTATTATGATTAAGCTACCCACGATTAATTAACGTTAATCACAAAAATCACATTAATCACAAAAAAATCGCATTAATCACAAAAAATCACCAGTCAAATTAATCACAAAATATTGAATTTTTAACCACATTTAGTTGCTGCGATGTTAAAAAATTAAATAATTAGAATATCCCTTTCACCCCTTCCCAAATGTATAACAACGCATGATTCTGAGGACCCTGCGATGGAGCAAAAATAAAAGCCTCGTTCCTATGCCAAGGTCACTGGAAAAACCATGTTGTTGCTGTTGCTGATGTCCAGTCGAACGAGGCAGGGAACATTTGTCCACTTTTCATAGTTTGGCAGGAAACAAAGGACGAAAAGACAGAAAATTCTTGAATAACACTGTTGACTTGTCTAAGGATTCGGTGAAAAATATTGGAGTTTTTGGGTTTTTTGCAAGCTCGTTCTCTGCGGTTCCTCAAAGTGATGAAGAACATCTCGAGGAAAACTATTTGTATTTCTTTTAATTCAGTTCAGAGGCGTCACCAGCTTTAAAAAGGTGGGATGGAATAAGTAAGGAATTATGTCCTGAAAGGTATACCCAGCCTTTTTACATCGTTTTGCTTATGAATAATCACTACCCGCAGAAAAACTGGGGTGGACATGCACCCCAGTCCACCCCGTAGCGACGCCCTTGATTCAGTTGAATTTGAATTTACATGTGGCATGTGGCTACCTTGCTGCTGATAATTACATTGCCACAATTGACGAAACAATGGTTATGGACGTCTCAAATTTTTCGTTTTCTGTTCGATGTAGCGTATGGCAAAAATTCTGCCAAATTGGCGTGATAGTTTTTCATTTGATTATTGAAATAGTTTATCATTTATTGTATCATTTGAGTTATGTATCTTGCCCTATTTATACGATTTTATAGCATATGAACTTATTTGAGAGCATTTTAAAATTTATGATTAATTTTAAAATGATCATATATTAATCACAAATTAATCACTTTAATCACTAAAAATCAGATTAATCACACACAAAATTATATTAATCGCAAAATAATCACTAGTGATTATTAATCTCGTACACCATTTTCAGGAGTGATTTGCCCCTCGATTTTCCCACCCCATTTTCTTTGTGTTTTAGGGATCTCATAGTTTTTTTTTACTTTGGCGTGTTACGAAGTTATTCCTACTTTCATTAGTGTGGAAGTAGTTTTAAAACACGTCGGGCACATTTTTATCATTATGGTAGATGTTGCGAATGAATTGTAGCATTGCTAGTTTATGAAAGTCGTTTATTTGAGAAAGTTTAGCTCTTTGTGTAAGGCGTTTGTAGGATATCTGCGATCTTTAAGGTATAAAATTCGGATTATCCTATTTTGTAAGATTTGGAGTTCGTTCAGGTATTTCTTTGCGGCTAATCCATACGTTTCCAGTGAATATGCTATTTTAGAGAGTCTCTATGCAGTCTCTATATAGAGAGCTGGAGAACCATCCGCATATTTTAACCCTGAAACCGTAATATCTAAGTTGTGTTAGTAGGATAGACTGTTCGATTGTATCAGATGCTTTTTAAAGATCTAAGAAAATAACGACACAAATGTTACAATTATCGTTGAGGTTGGTATAGATCTTTTCTAAGAGTTTTGAGAGTGCGTGTCTTGCGGATTGTCCCTCTCGGAAACCGAACTATACTGTAATCTATAAAGTATATTGTGTGCTTCTGAACAACTGAACTTATTCTTTTGGCAAAGACATGTTCAATTATTTTTTTGAAACATGAAAGAAGTGATAAAGTTCTGTAATTATTTGTGTCACCATCGGTCACCAGATTTAGGCCCCGTTCACACTACTCCGTTTTTGTACAAAAACGGAGAGAAAAACATCCGTTTTTGTGAAAGCGTTCACACTAATCTGCACAAAAACGGCACAAAAACGGAGGTTTTCGAAAACTCTGTCAACAACGGAGGTTTTTGAAAACGCACTGGATCAATGTGAACGCACAAAAACGGAGGTTTTTGAAAACGCTGCAATATTGAACAACGAGATTCACAAAAACGGAGCAATGTGAACGCACAAAAACTGATGTTATTTTTTTGAAACATGAAAGAAGTGATAAAGGTCTGTAATTATTTGTGTCACGATATGGGAAGATTTTTGCGGTTTTCCAAATGTCTGGTACCACTCGCGTATGGAGTGAGAGATTGTAAATATATGTAAGTGGTTTTGCTATGAAAGAATATGACGCTTTTATAATCGAAAACTTAATGTTGTCATGTCTATGCCTTTTTCAATTATCAAAAGCTTGAATTTCTTAGAGAACTTCGTTTTCGTTTACCATGCGTAAGTTACAGAGGCAGCTACCTTTGGAATAGCATACCTGATGTGGTAAAGAGCTGTGATAGTGTCCTCTCTTTCAAACGACAAATCAGAGAATGGAATGGAAAGACATGTACCTGCAGAGTTTGTAAATAGATATGTAAAGAGTTGGATTGTATTGTAATTTATTTATCTTTGTATATTATGTAGATAGTTGGTATTAATTAGTGCACATCTCTTGATGTGCACTATAGACGTATATTACCAACTTTAAACAAATTGATTATTATTATTATTATTATTATTAAGTAAAACGTCTGGTGAAAGTCTCGTTTACTCTTATTCCGTATTTCTCTAATTTTGCTAACAAGATAGTGTAATCGACTGAGACGTAGGAACCGGGGGACACTGGGGGCACGCTCCCCCCTCCCAAGATTTTGTAATAAACGAAAAAAACGCCCTTTTGTTTCAGGAAGTGCTCCTTGCTTAATGAAAATAGTGCCCTTGAAGTGTTGTGCCCCCCCCCCCAAATTTGAGATACTTCCTACCGCCCTGGTGATCGACTTGATTATATCAAATGCTTTTTTCAGGTTGAGAAACATAGCCAGGTTCACTTTTCTTCTGTCCATAGAGGCATGCCAGGAGGACTGCTTATCAAGGATGTTATTGTTGAATTCAGTTCACGAAAGAAGTCTACTATTTTGTAGTGATAGACTGAAAAAATTCAAACATCTGGTAATGCACAATTTTTCCAAAATTCTTCAAAAGATGGAAATCACAGTGACCGGCCTGTAGTTGTTTGCATCATATTTTGGACCGGTTATGGGAGGAATACTTGCTAATTTTCAAATGTCTGGGAAAATACCAGCTTATATGCATGAGTTGTATATCATTGTCAACTGTTTCCAAATATAATCTCAAGAATCCTTTACTAGTTTTATTGAGATTTTGTATGGTCTCGACGCTTTTCCATTCTTTAATTTGGATATTGCACCTAAAGCATGTATTATCTGTCAACTTCAACTTAAATTTGTTTAGTTTTGGCGCTGATTTTAATAAGAGGGTTATCGCTATTCTTTGATTAAAGTCTTTCGGAGAGTTTTGAACCAACTGTAACAAAGTGTTGATTTAGGGCTTCAGCAAGTTCCATTTCTTTGGTGAGTTTTCGCCTTTCAAAATTGAGAGGGGAACCCCCCCCCCCCCCACCCCCACCTTAACACACACACAGTGAGTGTCTCTATTCAACACCGTATTGACTTTATTCTCGTCTATGAGATCCCGATGGTATGACTGCAAAGCATCCCATATTGCTTACCGCACTTCAGAAACAACACATCGCTTCATAGCAAAACAGAATAATCGATCACAGAGGAATTGCGGTAACTGTGGAGGAAAATTTCCACACAAGGGACCTTGCCCGGCTAAATGGAAAACCTGCAGAAACTGTGACAAGCCTAACCATTTTGCAGTTGTGTGCAGAAGCTCAAAGCCTTCAAAACAAAGGAAAGCACACAATCCAAACGCCAATAAATCAACCGCAATCAGACCACTTCAGCATGAAAGTGAGACAAGTGATGATGAATACATGTANTTTCTTTGGTGTTTTCCCCTTTCAAAATTGGAGGGGAACCCCCCCCCCCCCCCACCCCCACCTTAACACACACACAGTGAGTGTCTCTATTCAACACCGTATTGACTTTATTCTCGTCTATGAGATCCCGATGGTATGACTGCAAAGCATCCCATATTGCTTACCGCACTTTGTTACGAAGTGTCTTGTATCCTTCAATAAAAATATGTTTGTTGCATGTGGTACCATTAGAAAATAAACGAAAATATAATAAATAAATGATTAAAGTACCATAAAATAGCGTAGATGTAAAAACACGTTGTCTTATATGCTTGCCACAGATCAGGAGATTTTATCACATCTTCCCTCGCCTTTTCTCTTTCCTTCATAAGTTTTCTTATTTCAGGAGTTATACATTTTGCTGGATCCGGACGTAATCGGTTTCTCCACGAGCGCGCATGAAGTCGTAAATGGTGCTGACAGTTGGGTGCTGACAGTGTGGCATGATAGGCCTCGTACTAATCAAAACCGTATTAATATGATGTTTTTGAGATGCATTTTAATTTTTCAGGCAGTTATGAAGGACTTGGCGAAGCTAAAGGTCATGCTGGTCATGCCGTAGGCGCAAAAGCTCTCCCTCTCAGCGCCTTCGGCGCAGAGCATGACCAACCATTTCCACCCAGCTTCGCCACTGCGAAAGCAATGCAGAGATGGACAATTTTCATGTGATATTTGTAGAATATCATTTCACCTGAAAGTGCGTCTCAGAGCATGAAAGGATACACACAGGAAAAAAACTTAATTCGTGCGATGAGTGTGGAATGAAGTTTGCACGGTCGAGTAATTATAAACGACATAGAAGGATGCATAATGGTGAACGTCCGTTGTAATGTAATTTTTGTGGAAAATCATTCAATCAAGTTGCCAATCTAAAAACACATGAAAAGGTACATGCGGGAGAAAAGCCTTTCTCATGTGATGTGTGCGGGATGAACTTCGCGCTTTTAAGTAATTGTAAGCAACATATAATGGTACATACTGGTGAACGTCCGTTTTTGTGTAATTTTTGTGGAAAATCTTTCAAGCGGAAAACAGCTCTTCAAATACATTAAAGAATACATACTGGAGAAATGCCTTTTTCGTGTAATGTCTGTGGAAAATCTTTCAAACAAGGTCCAAATCTAAAGACACATAAAAAGGTACATACGGGAGAAAAGCCTTATTCATGTGATGAGTGTGGGATGAAGTTTACGACATCGAGTAATTGCAAGCAGCACAAAAGGACACACACTGGAGAAAAGCTGTTTTCATGTGACTGTGGGAAAGCGTTTTGCAGGATCAGCGATCTAAACGCACATGAACGGGTCCCGGGGGGGGGCACAGTGATCCAGAAATGAGAAAATAATATAGAAATACCAAAAAATAACCTTTGAAAAATGACCTTGGTTCTATTTTTACTTTAAAGTTAACACACGGATTAGTTTAATACAAAAAACCTCATTTTAATCGGAGTCCTACTCGCTGAGCTAAAAATACACAAAGTTAACGTAAACAAATGAAATGCAACATTTAATCAATTTCAGGATGAAATCTACTATTTTCTACAAAACAGTGAATCTTCAAATGCCTGTAGAATCGCTTTGCCAACTCTGATTTATACAAACTTTTTTTACCCGAATGAGAAAGTCTCAGACTATATTGTGATCAAAAATATATATTTTCGCGATTTTCATTCTTTTCAATTTTCACGAATGCGGACCAGTACCTTTTTCGAAAATTTAGGCCTAAAAATTGTAAATATTTGAAAAAACCAGTTGAAAACGTGAAATACATGTCAAAACATGTCTTCACGACATGCTTTGTTGTCAAATTTGAAGCATTGGCTGCAGTTTTGCCGAAGGTTTCGTACATATTCGTACCCAATAATTTTTCACGGACTTTTTTTCTTTTTGGGTATTTTCGTTGAGATTTTGCATCTTTTACAACAATCGTCATATATGATCTGAAATGTCTTTCTGGAGTTGTAATCTACAAGGAATCGTGGATGAACCAAATGAAAATGTACTTGCAGACATTCTACATGCCCTTTTATGCTACATTTATCGGACTGTTGTACTCATTCTGTTTGCGAGGCACTGTTCTAAAATCCTTAACTATGAAATGGCGATATAGAAACCAACAATGATGTATCACCAAACTTTTTTCGAGTTAGTCAAAAACACATAGAGTTTACGACCGTTTCATCTTGGGTTAGAGTATCGGGAATTGATGTTTGAACACTTTCTGGTGATTTTAGGCTATGTCTCTATGGTACTCCCAAAACCTAGATGGACCAAAAATGTTTTTAGTTGTAAATTTTGTATTTCTCATCAAAGCCTTGTCGAACAGGCATCAATCGAAAGGTTTCAAAGAGCGGAGTTTGAAAATTGGGGGGAATTTTAGTTTCGAGATGTAAGAAAAGAAGTTTGGTCCCCTGGGAATTCTAG
>REGM01000028.1:1668044-1678611 GCA_004194415.1 Aurelia aurita | reverse complement strand
ACTATTTTGCCGCTTCTTTTTGCCTATTTTTACATGGAACAAATTTATAACATAAATTACGTCATCAGAATTGAATAATTTCTGCCAAAATATCATTCGAAAATAGCTATTTACGATAAAATAACATTTTTCAGCAAGTATTTTGATAAACTAGACCAAAAACGGCATACAGTTCCTGCAAAATCTTCGTTAAACTCAAATTTAACTTGAGAACCTGATTTTGGTCAATTTTCAACTTTATGACGTCACTGTGACGTCATAGGGCGTGGCAGCCACACCCAAATTGTGCTACATGTTGCCAATTACTTACTCTATAACTGTGCCAAGTTATACTGAATTCTGGCGAGTCTAGGGCTGTTTTTCAGAGGGGGTGGAAAGCACCCCCTCCCCCATATATGGCAGCTTGAAAAATGCCCATATGGATTAGGGTTAAAGCCCTGTAATTCCAAACCCAGGTAGCAAGTAAAATGGGCAATAAATAAAACTTTTCAGTTTCAACAACAATCTGATAATAAGGTATATGTTATTATTGTTAGTGTCAATATAAATCGTTATTGTTCTATATTACTCAAAACTAATTGTCGAAATTTTCCGAAATTAAAAGTTTATCATAGAATCTGGCAAAAGTAGTTGCATTGGACCAACCAACAGATTTGAAAATTTCACTCAAAGAGAGGCCAGTTGCTTTAGCAGCTGAAGTCGAGGCAGATCTGCAGCTATGTGCTGTAAAAACATTTGTATCAATGCCAGCCAATTTCATGGTTGATTTCACCCATCGAGATATTGTGTCTCGTGAAACAGGGTTGTGTGGCTTTTGGTGACTTAAAAAGAGTTTCGTATGTGAACCGCTAAGAGTATTTGTTCGTTTAATGTATTCGGATAGATGTAAAACAATACAAAGGTTTGGTTCAGTAGCAAATGCTTTTTATTCCAAAGGTTGAATATGTTTCCCTGGTTTTAACGGGTTGCAAAATTGTGATACGAAACAGGTCCGAGAGACTTTGGATCCCAGAAAGCTCTATGCTTTGAATTGTTTGCCAGCGTTGACCAGTTAACAAAAACAAGAGCGTTGCTGTCTTGTGCGTTAAGTCCTCGAGACTTAATTGGGATGTTGATTGAAATGTTTTTAGGTAATCTAAAAGTTTTCCAACGTCCCATATGGCGGTGTATTTTGGCAGATCGGGCCTGATCTCAAATACGCCCTTTAGAAATCTACGAATAGTCGGATGTTCACCAACAGGTAAACCATTTGACACAGTTATAACAGAAGAAAGTGCAGATCTCGCTGTATTTATGGCACTGTAGCCAAGACCACTGTTAAATAAAGGCGTTAAAAGTTCGATACATTGCTCAAGTGTAGGGTTGAAAACCTTAACATAATTTTGAGCACAAAAGGTTTGCCAACGGTCAAGATAAGATTTGTATTGTTTTAGGGTTCCGGGCCGCCAAGATGAGAGTAAAATATGTTGGGCGGAGCTGGACAAATCTGAGGTCCCTATTTTTTGGCTGATAAGAGACAAACCATGAGGTGAAGGTTGTGGCAGAGGGGATGATGCTCTAAAGGGCTCGATGGCAGGTGAAGCAATCGCCGAGTTGGTTTTAATATGATTGGCTTCGATTTCATCAGTTTTGTTGCTGTGGGGTACCGTGGTTGTGTAGGCCAGTTTGGTAGCACACAAATTCCCTCNCTTCGATTTCATCAGTTTTGTTGCTGTGGGGTACCATGGTTGTGTAGGCCAGTTTGGTAGCACACAAATTCCCTCTGCTTGATCTAGCTGAATCTTTTTGAGCATTCTGGTTATCATACTGAAAGGCGGAAAGGCATAAAATTTGTATCTGGACCAGTCAAGCGTAAATGCATCCATGGCAAAAGCTTCTGGCTCTGGTTTAAATGAGACAAATTTGTCAAATTGTTTACTGAGCCTTGATGCAAATAAGTCCACTGATGGTGTGAAACCTATATCAGTTAGAATGACTCCCAGAAACTTAGAGTTTAACTGCCATTCTGCAGACGTATTAGCAGACAGTGGCGTAACGGACGCAAGTTACCTTTAGTTCAAAAACTAAGGGCCCCCGAACTCCAAGGGCCCCCAGCAAAAACATTTCCTTTTTATTTTATTTTGAAGCTGGTGCCCAGACCTCATTAATGTGCACGAGCGCACGAGCGCCGCTCGCAGGCACAAAATATCACGACACATTAGTTGCTGGCACCTTTACTTTACTCAGGGTGATTTGATTGCAGGCACATTTTTCCCCATCATTTGCTCGCAGGCACAGAATACTTTTAATGAGGCCTGCTGGTGCCCTGGATAGGATAAACGAGACCAAGGAGCCCCAGTCCTGCATGATAATCTCAACGTAAATGAAAGGAAAGTATGTTGATTAACTCTTAATTGTAAAAGAATCTACACTAATAGACTGACGACCTCATATTTTTTACCCTGGGTACCAGGGCCTTAAAAAGTATGGAACTTTGTCAAAATATGATCCTCGAGGTTCTTTCAAAAATGAGGAGAAAGTGGCTGGGTATACGTAGGGTAGGGTAAGAATTTTTCTGTAAAATACTGGAATGTGATTGGGAGAGTCGTTCCAAGCCAAAGTAAAGATGACGTCCTTAAAAATTTTCCTACACGAACTATTACAGAATTGTCAAGGCTTTTGGGGGGCAGGCAAGCATTGGACTGTGAGAAGCATTCGAAGCCAAAGTAAACGGTGTGTATGCAATAATTTTCCTGAAGGTGGTCATTCATAGAAAATGTATAAACATGTCTTAAAGTGTCCAATTTGGCACTGGCAACATTGGGTCGAGATAGGCCTTCTAAGCCAAAATAAATGATGTTTTCTCAAAAAGTTTCCTGGGATGCTGATTTATAAGAAAACTGTTACAAAATTGTCAAAAGTTCTATTTTAGCACCAGCAAAAATGGAATCGGTAGAGCTATTCTAAGCCAAAGTAGAGGGTGTGTCCTCAAACTTTTTCTGGGGGCTTCGCCCCCATATCCCCTCGCTTTAATGCCCTGCAGGTGATTTGTCATGGCCATGCCCCTGGCTTGGAACCAGGGGCATAGACAACACATATGTTGATTGTAAATATGTACTTGGAACCAGGGGCAAGGACAACACATATGTAGTTATTTTATTTTTTGTCTGCGCAAGTAATTTTCTCAAGTGTAAATTGGCATGGTTTTTTACGTTTATATCTATGTTTTTTTAATACTTATAGATGGGGGCCCTGAGCTGAAAAATCCCTAAGGGCCCCGACTACCTCCGTTACGCCACTGTTAGCAGAACGCCTTGTCTCCCTATCTGCTTCAATGTTTTGTTTTCACGCATTAAGGTTCAGGTTTCGTATTTTTTAAATGGACAATGCTTCAATGTTTCTTTCATTTGGTGACTCTGGTTTTGAATCTGGATGTGATTCTGACACTGCATCTGAATGTTGTTCTGGGGACACGAACATGCAGGGTTTAGATCAGCTTTTGTTGTAGAAAGAGGAGACTTTCTTCGTCCACAAGCGGTACCTTTAAAGCATGCTGGCATAGTCAGGCGCAGATTCAGTGGGGGGTGGCCGGGGGCCATACCCCCCCCCCCCAAGAGGTAAGAGTTGTCTTCAAAACCATTTGCCTTTTAGATGAATTAACGGATACTTTTCAAACCTGCACTTCCAAACGTGACCATGACAAAACTACAAGTCTAACAAGCTTAAAAACTAATATACCATAGACCAGGGAGAGAATCGGTGTGGGATCCTCCTCCGGGGAAGTTTGTCTAATTAGATGGATTTGGGTAATTTTGGGGTGCTGATTCGAAAATCGATGTTGTATGGGCAAATTGGGGTCCTTTGGTTNGCTTCAATGTTTTGTTTTCACGCATTAAGGTTCAGGTTTCGTATTTTTTAAATGGACAATGCTTCAATGTTTCTTTCATTTGGTGACTCTGATTTTGAATCTGGATGTGATTCTGACACTGCATCTGAATGTTGTTCTGGGGACACGAACATCCAGGGTTTAGATCAGCTTTTGTTGTCATAGAAAGAGGAGACTTTCTTCGTCCACAAGCGGTACCTTTAAAGCATGCTGGCATAGTCAGGCGCGGATTCAGTGGGGGGTGGCCGGGGGCCATACCCCCCCCAAGAGGTAAGAGTTGTCTTCAAAACCATTTGCCTTTTAGATGAATTAACGGATACTTTTCAAACCTGCACTTCCAAACGTGATCATGACAAAACTACAAGTCTAACAAGCTTAAAAACTAATATACCATAGACCAGGGAGAGAATCGGTGTGGGATCCTCCTCCGGGGAAGTTTGTCTAATTAGATGGATTTGGGTAATTTTGGGGTGCTGATTCGAAAATCGATGTTGTATGGGCAAATTGGGGTCCTTTGGTTTCTATTTCATATCAAAATCTCACTTCCATGCTCACGTCGTCCTAGCACGCTACCTACTGAAGGTGAGAAAATAGGTGGCAGCTATGTACTGTTAACCCTTTCTGTCTTTGTGTTCCTGCAGCTTCGTCACAGATGAGTGAAAGCTTTCTCTATTTTCTTGGATGTAGCCTGTTGTAAAGATACCTACATTTTCGATGGTAAATTTAGGTGACACCAGCAGACAACGAAAAATACAAGGAATTCTTAATCTTAGATTAATACTTTATCTAATATAGTATGGCTAACCACTTCAACCTTCCTCCTATTTGAACTCCTCTCATTCGTAAAACGTTTTATTATAGCCTTCCCTTGCATTGAATCAAACTTGAATAGCAATTTCCCAAGTATCTTTCTTGGCGACTTTCAAGTACGATAATACTGATAAAATGCAACTTAAACCTTATGTGAGTCATAACAAGTTAAGTGTTTCATTGTTTAACTTTCACTTTAATCAGCCACAATCTCATAGCACTTCCCATTTTATTGAAATGAAAATATAGATTCAGTATTATCTAAACCTTCTGTTATTCATAAAAGTTATATGTTTCATTCCTTAACTTTTACTTCAATCAGCCACAATTTATAACCCACAATAGACCTTTTTACTTGCTAGAAAAGGGGCTTGGATCGAGCGTCCAAATCTGGTAAAGTTTGAGAAGGAAAACAAAAGCACGACCCCCGTTCTAAGTAGAAACACTGCTAGCTGTGGCATGACGTTGCTTCGGATCTCAAAGCAATTTTGAGAGAGTTAATCAATTATAACTTTGCTCAAATTGAGTTAAGAATGTTGCAGTTTATACACAGGCAAGGTTGATTCGCCTTCTGGTCTTTTCTCGTTGCTTTCGTTCATTTTTAGCTGATTTTATTATGTAACAGTCTGGGCCCATACAGCGGCCGAGGCACGGGGGGGGAATGGGGGGACAAGGTCCCCCCCCCCACTTTTCTCCGAGGTCAGTTTTCCAATTCGTCTAAATCCGTTGAGAAAATATCTAAGGAGGGGTTAAGTACTTATCTCTAGAGTTTGATTGACAAATAAGGGTGTTTCCTGAGGGTAAAAAGGGCATTTCCTGAGTATAAAAAGGGCGTGGCCCTGAAAAATTTTCATTGGGGCTACGCTCTCAGCCCCCCATCTTCCTTTGTCCCCTCCATTTTTTTTGCGGCTGGCGCCGCCACTGGGCCCATATTTGATCAAAACACAGCGATCTCTCGCTGCAAATCTTTTCCATCGTTTAAGTATTCTGAGGCCTTCGCCTGATATGCCCAAATTCTTTTAATAGGTCCATGCATGTGTATGTGTTTCCTCCTCTACGTTTTGCAATGTTATCAATCATAATATCAATATAACATTTCTTTTTATTTGAATACCGACGGTTGAAAACTGCAAACTTCGATTCGCGAACTCGTAAAATGAAACCCTTGCATTGCATGCTCGCGGCTCGCACTTTTGTTCTGCAACGGCTATATANTTATAACTTTGCTCAAATTGAGTTAAGAATGTTGCAGTTTATACACAGGCAAGGTTGATTCGCCTTCTGGTCTTTTCTCGTTGCTTTCGTTCATTTTTAGCTGATTTTATTATGTAACAGTCTGGGCCCATACAGCGGCCGAGCCACGGGGGGGGAATGGGGGGACAAGGTCCCCCCCCCCACTTTTCTCCGAGGTCAGTTTTCCAATTCGTCTAAATCCGTTGAGAAAATATCTAAGGAGGGGTTAAGTAGTTATCTCTAGAGTTTGATTGACAAATAAGGGTGTTTCCTGAGGGTAAAAAGGGCATTTCCTGAGTATAAAAAGGGCGTGGCCCTGAAAAATTTTCATTGGGGCTACGCTCTCAGCCCCCCATCTTCCTTTGTCCCCTCCATTTTTTTTGCGGCTGGCGCCGCCACTGGGCCCATATTTGATCAAAACACAGCGATCTCTCGCTGCAAATCTTTTCCATCGTTTAAGTATTCTGAGGCCTTCGCCTGATATGCCCAAATTCTTTTAATAGGTCCATGCATGTGTATGTGTTTCCTCCTCTACGTTTTGCAATGTTATCAATCATAATATCAATATAACATTTCTTTTTATTTGAATACCGACGGTTGAAAACTGCAAGCTTCGATTCGCGAACTCGTAAAATGAAACCCTTGCATTGCATGCTCGCGGCTCGCACTTTTGTTCTGCAACGGCTATATAGCAAAATCATAGGTGTAGGAGCCAGGGGGCTGGGGGCTGTAGCCCCCCACCGTTGGAAAAATTTACCAAAATCAGACTTTTTCGGGCAAAAATCCATCCTAAGTCGGGCAAAAAATTTGGTAAACAATAGAAGTTTTATCAGGCAGCCCCCCCAGATTTTATTTTCCCCTACGCCCGTGAGCAAAATCAGCTAACAATGAACGAAAACAATGAGAAACAGGGCTAGAGGGCAAACAAAACTTGCCTGTCTACAAACTGAAACATTCGTAACTCAATTTGAGTAAAGTTATCGTTTATTAACTCTCTGAAAAGTGTTCTGAAATCCGAAGGAACTTCATACCGCAGCTAGCGGTGTTTCTACGGAGAACGGGGTTCGTGCTTTCTTTTTCCTTCTCAAACTTTACCAGATTTGGACGCTCGATCCAAGCCTCTTTTCTAGCAAGTAAAAAGGTCTATTCATTTGTGAACATGAGCGAATAACGATAAAGCCAAGATAGGCATTAAATCCTTACTGGCTAACGAAACAATAGGGCAAAACAAAAGAAAGCACAGGGTTGCCAAATTTTCAGTCGCTTTTTGGCCATTTTACCTACTCGCATGAAAATATAAATGTACGGATGGAAAATAAAGATATTGCAAAAATTCTTTCACAGACTTGTTTCTAATACTTGAGTACATACTTAATCAAGGGGGCTGCGAATTGTCACACGATCTGGAGGAATGGCAACGTTTTGAATTCACACATAGTTTTCGTTTGGGTTTCGTTTACTTAAGTGAATCTCTTAAACCTTTCTGGTACGCAAAAACCACCCAGAATACAATATATTTCTCTGTGATATCCACACAAAATGTGAAATTGATATCAAGAAGCTTTAAAAATAGTATTTCAAATGTCAACTTCTCAAAATAATCTTTCTTTTTTATGGCAATGAAAACAAAATGTATTCTTCCGTTTGTTGTTATTCGTAAGACATTAAACCCATTATTTTATTTCTATTTCATGTACCTGCTACACTAATAGTCAGTTCTTGCCCTAAGAGCAAGGGACTTGATTTATAAATTTATACGACGTTATGGCTCATGTTATTACAGGTTTCCACTCTTATAAATTCGCAACGAATGACAGCAGTTCGATACAGGAATGAGTGCAAGGTTTATCGAAGCGGAAATCGCGAAATCGTTCTTTCTGGCAACGTTGGATGTACAGCTCTTCCTATTCTTGAACTTGGCAGTTTCATATATTGGTTATTTTCTGTCGATTCATAATTACAGTTCATTGGAGTATGTTTTTGACGTTGGCATGTAGGTTATCATTGAAGTTTTCGCGCCTTTTTGCTGACTATGTTGAAGCAATGGGGACGATTTGTTGGTGAAACTGGCAGTAGTTTGCGGCAATATAATTTTGATGTTTGTTATCAAAACCAGTTGAAATACGTTTATGCACTAGTGCTGCATGTTTTCAGCTTGTATTACTCTTCTTCTAAGATAGAAATGGCAAGTAGCTGTTGAATTCATTGGGTATTATAAAAATGATGCAGGATTTTGGCTAGGGCCTTGTTACTTAATGAGCTTGATTTAAGTGACAAAGGCAAACTGGAATCCGAGATTTTCTTCACTAAATCAAGATACGTTGCAATAAATTCCTCAACTTGGGTACTGTCCTCACCTGACAACGAGATAGATTTTCCTAAATACTTGTACGAATGGATTTGTTTGAGATATAATGTATAAGATATGAGATTTCACTTTTTGCGAGGGTACTGGAAAATTCACCTCGAACGACCGATTTTGCATCACGGGGTTAGAAAGCAGTGATCTCATTGGCTGATAAGCGTATAATTGGATGAATTCCGCNTTTAATGCGCTTGATTTAAGTGCCAAAGGCAAACTGGAATCCGAGATTTTCTTCACTAAATCAAGATACGTTGCAATAAATTCCTCAACTTGGGTACTGTCCTCACCTGACAACGAGAGAGATTTTCCTAAATACTTGTACGAATGGATTTGTTTGAGATATAATACTTCATAATCTAAGCAAATTTGGCCATTGAAATCATCGAAAACAATGATTTTGCTGTTACCTGCTTCCAAATATGGGCATGGCACGTGACCTGTGAGTTCTATTGTTAAATTTTGTTCATCAAAATGTAGCTAATAGATAATTAGTAAAAGTCAGGGAGACTGAGGGACATAGCTGATGTCGTTTAAAAATGCGACAAATAAAACCTTGAGGGGGGAGGGGGGTGGAATGGGTCGAATCCACTCCCCATATGGATTAGTGAGGAGAAGCTTAGGCCCAGATGATATCTCTGGCAGAAGTCACTGAAAATTGTCTGCGATTTTGAGATCTAATAAGAGCAAATGTGTCTGGGTTATTGTTCAGGTGAATCTGCATAATCGCTGAAATCCTCATCTTTTTATCTCATTTGTAGCGATTTCTATCGATATTTTAAGGAAGGTCAATATTCTTCGACCGGAAAATGAATGCAGCTCCGGCCCCAAATGAGGTTTGTGCCTACACATATAAACAACTCTGGACCGACATCTCTACAACTAGTTTATCCGAAATATTGTGAATAACTGCAGTAATTTAGCATCCATTTCACTTTTTGCGAGGGTACTGGAAAATTCACCTCGAACGACCGATTTTGCATCACGGGGTTAGAAAGCAGTGATCTCATTGGCTGATTAGCGTAAAATTGGATGAATTCCGCGTGCTCTGGCAGCCAGTAAGGATTTGTGCCTTATCTTGGCAATGAGACAATGTGGAACCGCAATGTGGTCGAATGTGATTGGTTTAAAATCCAGTATAGTGCACTTGTTGATTGGTTGTGTTTCATATGCGACACAGCTCGTCTGTAATCGACATTGCTGCTTGAAAGTGAAAGAGAGACACATTATAGGGCTTTTTGCATATCAACTGGAAGAGATGACCGGGGCTTGGTTATTTGCTGCTGTTTTCATTTTTTTGAGGCATGGTCAGTATCTTGTATTACCAGTATCTTTCTATAAGAAACTAAAAATTTGAGCCAGTAGTGAATGGTTCTTAAAATTATCAGATCTTGAGTACTCAGAGTTCCTTACAAGTTCCTTACGAGTTCCATAACAATCTTCATGTTTACTTCCTCTGTCCTCGTGAACATGGCAAAACGAACGTTCTTTCAAGCCTTTCCAATTCCATAACATTACTCAAGTTCCGTCTTAGTAATATGATACAGGAAACGCAGTAAGGATATGCATATGCTAAAGATTTCCTTGACTGAAATAAATAGTTGCTTGAATAATTCTTTCCCAGTACCGGAGTTTCAAAATTTTCTGGTGATCCGAGAGTTTAGTTTCTTGTAAAGAGTTTATTTTTTAATGTGTGTATCAACAGATTATATAAGTATATTTTATCTGACATGCTCTTTCTTGAAGGAACGAAAAGGATCTGTTTTTTTAAATCCTTTTCAATGGACTTTGTTAGATAGTTGGCTGGTGATGGGATGGTGGGTTCGCCTGGTGTGGGATGGTGGCCTGCCCTGTATGGGGTTGTCTGCCCGTTCGGGCGCATGGGTTCCACAGCATGATGACATTTTTTAATTTAAATTTAATTTCTATATGATTTTTTAATTTCTCCAAAGTTAATCGATAATACTTTAGGATAAGGGGGGAAGGGCTCTCTCCTCGATTAGTTTACCTATTAAGAGAGCTCCTCCTCTAAGTAATTCCCTACATATAATGTATCTTGTTTCTTTGTTTGTATTTGTATATTGTATTAATTTCCGTATGATTGTATTAATTGTATGTAATATTGCCTTATGTTTTTGTAGTTTAGTTGTTTGTATAGTTATTTTTACTATTAATTGTATGTAGTGGAATTTAAAATATGAAACTGAACTGAACTGAACTGAACTGAACTGAACTGAACTGAACTGAACTGAACTGAACTGAACTGAACTGAACTGAACTGAACTGAACTGAACTGA
>REGM01000028.1:1648160-1663410 GCA_004194415.1 Aurelia aurita | reverse complement strand
GATTTTGTTTTGGGGGGAGGGGGTTGGCAAACAGTTTTTTGATGGCAGAGAGGGTGTGTTTTAGGTATTTGCTAAGTGGTTTTGAGTTTGGAACGGGTGGGTTCCAGCTGGACTTTGTGTAGAATGGGGGTTTGTTTGTTGTTTTACCCATGAAGTGGTAGTGTAGATACATCTTCCTTCGAAAAAGTGAGAAAGAATTCCTGACTGTGTTGAGGGAGACACTTTTCGGTGTGAAGACGAATGAAAGCCCTTTGTTTAAAAGTTTGATTTGTGCAGTTGTTAGTTTGTGTTTTGTTAAATTGACAATGTTAGCTACTGTAGGTTGCATGTTGTGGATTTTTTGTACAGTTTTTTGCGTGCAGCATTTTTAGATTCTTTGTGATTGTTGATTTTTGTAGGTAACCGAAGGACTCTCCTAAGATGCAAAGAACCATGAGGGTATTGGGTGGACCATGAGGGTTTGAATTTGCGGCCCACGTGTCCATGTGTAGAGGCTAAAAAGAATGTGATTAACAGCTGAAAAAAATATATACGTATGATTTACAGTAGTTATACACGGCAGAGAGCATGCGAGAGGGCTATGGCGCTAAGGGGTTCAGGTTGGGGATCGCAAAGCTTTTTTTTATTTTTTTTGTTTTTTATTTTTTATTTTTTGTTTTTTGTTTGTTTGTTTGTTTGCTTGTTTACAGTTCATTGATCTTCAGCCTCTTACCTGCACTTATCAGCAGAGATTAGTTGAGGCACCCCCTACCCCCCAAACAACGTTGATATGCAAGTTTATTGTCCTAGCATTTCATCAGAGTCGCGAATCCTCTTGTCATCCTTATTTTATCGTCACAGAACAACATTGTTCTAAGGGGGAGAGGGGGAAATCGCACAACAAGGCAAAATTAGCTGTGGTGTTCCAAGACTTTTGGCAGGCATTGTCTGAATTTTATTTTGATAACGGCGACATACAAGGACACAAACTTATTGCACCGTAGGGTTTTTGATGGTACTGATTTCATTGGTGACCACGAAAAAGCCGTATTTATGTTGGTGACGTCATAATTGGCAATTGAACATATTGCAAGTGACTTTTATGCAGCGTGGCAGAACGGACCTTGGAGTTGCACAAACATTACAAAAACACGAGAAACTCATTGCAAAACTGGGAAATAAATGTTTGTCAGGAATCTTTCGGAATATTAAATGCTACAAGTTAAGGAACACTTTTTATTAGTCACGAAAGTTAGCATGCCGCATGAAGCCGCTTATGTACTGACTGCTCCGCAGGGGAAAGAGCACTTTTCGTCACACGAATGAGATCACACCGTAATATGCACAGTTTACAATAACCTAATTCCCAATTTTCTGCGTAATATAGGAAGAGGAGCCGACATATTTTGTTCCTAGTCTGTCTACATCATTCATCTTTTCCAAATGTACGACAACTTAGATTGGTTTCTTGCAAGATAGAGGAGAATTTCAACAATCTTCACCGATCTTCACAGTTTACGATAAATTGAGAATAAAATTTGATATATATATATATGGTTTACTATATATATATATATATATATGTACACAGTTTACTAGGGAATTTTAGGGAATTGAGATAGAATTTATATATATATTCCTGCTCGTCTTTCTTTTTGTTCATCTTTATATATATATAGATATATAAGATGTACACAAAATAAAAAGACGATTTGAAGTTCTTTAATTCTTTTATTCTCTTCAGCTATTCTCACATATATACTATATATATAGTCTAAATTTTCATTCTTTTAAATATTGTAAACTGTGAGCCTGTTCTTGATTGTCTCCATAATATTTGGTCCAGTCCACCCGAGAGTAACAACATTAGTTTACCTCGGTATGGTACACCTCTCAAGTAAGTTTAAGTCCAGTTCGCTCAACATTTTGGCATGTTTTTCCATGATTTAAAAAATTGTAAACTGTCCTGTATACTGTCAAAATCAAACTCATTTTCCTACCAAGCAAGTGCAGAGATTCTATAGTCATTGTTTTTACTTGTTGATGTAGCGTCGCCTATTGTCAGGCTGCATTGTTTTACCCGCGTAAATTGAAAGGCATTAGAAACGATAAGATGAACATGTAAATTGGCTTGTTGTTGAGAATTGACTTGAAATTGCACGCACAGGGAATCAGAATGATCAGCTTGTAAGACAAACAGAAATGTGTTTGACCTTTATCAATCAACTTTATTGTTGATATCTCTGAAAGGAGACAACAGTACGTCTTGCCATGTTTAAAAGAGTCACATTTAGATTGTGATTAGATTGTGATCTGTGTCTGCCAAAAATTTAAATGATGCTATTGCAAAATAATACGTCAGTAACAATTCTTAGCTATACTAGAGCGTTTCTTCATGATCAAAACCACTAGCGCTAGCAGAGGAGTCAATGGAAATAACGCCGGAACACCATCAAGCAACATTTTGAGTGACAGCCTCGTTTCCATGCATGATACATTCACCCATAATTTGGCCATGCAAAGATGTAAAGTTGATGTTTCTTTTCGTAGAAGGATCTGTAAACTAATAATCTACTATTCTCATCCTATTCAAGTCTAAATAACTGGATACAGTGATTATTTGGTAGGATCCTAAGTGTACTATCACACTAAAATCAATGAAAATTTATAAAATTGTCAATTACGACGTCACAAGTATGGAATATAGACTTCTAGTTATCACCAATGAAATCAGCACCATCAAAAACCCTAGGATGCATAAACTTGTTATCTTGTAAGTCGCCGTTTTCAAAATAAAATTCAGACAATGCTTGCCAAAAGTCCTTAGAACACTTAAGCCATTTCTTGATAATGACACACTTTTCCGCAATTCTATCAATAGAGATTAGTTGAGGCACCCCCTAACCCCCAAACAATGTTGATTTGCAAGTTTATTGTCCTAGCATTTCATCAGAGTCGCGAATCGTCTTGTCATCCTTATTTTATCGTCACAGAACAACATTGTTCTAAGGGGGAGAGGGAGAAATCGCATAACAAGGCAAAATTAGCTGTGGTGTTCCAAGACTTTTTGCAGGCATTGTAGCTAGGAAGTTGAACTAAGAGCTGAAAGAAAAACCCCATGCCAAGTAATTAATGCGTCATGAATTTTTGAAATCTAACATTTCCTCAAAAAATTCAGAATCAAATAAATATATTAAGAATCCTATAGATCCTTGCTATTCATATGGCAAGCACCGGAAACATGAAATTCTCATAATTTCTTTGGATTGTTCTGCAAGTAAACACTGAGCACCAAAACCTCTCTGGAGAAAAGGTGACAAAAAATGGATGGACCTTCCCTTCAATAGATCTAATGTTTCTTTTAATTTTATAGCAATTTTTAGGTAGATTGTGGCCAAAACATAATGCAGCATGCCGATTAGTATCTGGTCTTGTAATTATTAGTAATTCTGGTCCTTGATTTCAATTTGTAAAATGTTTTGAATCCAGGCAGAATATTGCTGCTAAATTTGACTGAATTCATAAAGTGAAAGAATAAGAAGTATCATTAGTAACTGAAAAGCTTTAAAAATGCAGAACAGGACAAAATTTGTTGAGCCCTCTAGCTGCAACAGAGTTTTTGGGAGCTGTTTGCAGAAAATCATATTCCTTCACATGCCTAGGAATCTCGTTGTGAGGACTCTTGCTCTTTCTTGAACTCAAAATAGATTCCAAATTTTTGTTTACTGTCCATAATGCATCTTTTCTTTGCAACTCTGGTACTGTGGTGATCTTTACAATTTCTTCAAGGACTTTCAAAATTGCATCTGTTTTCAACAACGTTATTGTAACCTCCTGTTCTCAAATAAGATAACACACTGCTCTGGAGGGCGCAGTTCACCGTTGCTCCTGCCAAAGTCGAGCATCGATGAACTCTAATTCTGATTGTGCATCAGTCACATTTTCAAATTTCACTGTTGCTCCTGCTAAAATTTGCCTCTACAAGGTCGTAGTCGATTGGATAAGGGTGTGTGCGATTGCAGTAATTTGCCGACCGCTGTGCTCCGAATTTGAGCCTTTCTTTAACCTCGTCTCGATGGACAAAACAAAGGGCAAGATTAGCCAAAAGTTTCCTGCCAAATATGCATGCTCCTGCTCTCGACATCAAGAAATGGCAAACCGCAAAGGATTATAGGGAGGAAACCTGGGTATAAAGAATAGTTTTGATGGGTGGAATGGAAACATTATGATTTAAGTGAAGAGATGGATTTGAAACATGGAAAGTCTCTAATCTAACAACCATATAAATCTATCAAAAGATTATTACTATTGTTTTGAAAATCCGACTGTTGCTCAAGGATTAATAGCAATAGTCTGGATCCGCCTCTGAGGAGCCTGTATGAAAGAGATTGGGAAACCCATCCGTCCTTTTGTTTTGGATCACCTTCGAGTCATGGTGGCAAAATGAAGGAATTGTGACCAGTTCAAATAAAAGTACTGTTTTACGCAAGAGTTAGCTGAATATTTTTGCATAAAATATATAAATTGAACTTTGATTTTTATTGAATCAAAACATACAACGTTAAAGTTATTTGCAAAAATTTGCAAATTATTGACATGAAATAAAAAGAAGGTGAACAAATGATCAATTTCAGTGCGTTTTACAGTATAAGGGGGGGGGGGGGACTTGAAAGCCAAGACATGAAAAGTACCCCTTGTGAAATGCGGTTGAATAGCAGAAAGGAATGCACACTGTCATGCAACACTTAAATAATGACAAAAATTGCCCAACTTTCACTGTTAGCGAATAATCACATGTCCCTTGAAGAGTATTCTTCATATTAGGGTTTTCCAAGATCTTTCATATCTCGTTGTCAAGATCAGAACAATAGTATACTTACTTTAAAAGCAGTTTAATAAATGATAAAAAGCGGTGCGATAGGCAATTTTATTGATAACCCCACCATAAGGATTTTGGTGATTTTACAAATGTCTACTGTACTTTTTTGAGACACTTGCCATATAAATCATCATTTTTTTCTTCTTCAACTTCTTTTAATTCGATTTTTACCTAGCAATACATATTTACATATATACAACTAATCTAAATCGAGAATATGAAAAAAGATCAAGGTTGTGCAAACTTTTTGATGATCTTTCCAATAATTATGATTTTCAGAAAAGATTGATAATAGCTCACCATCATCATCAGATTGATAATATCCTGTATGGTACTATGATTTCTCCTACCACTATTTCAGCATTCAAACTATAACTTGGTTATTTTTTAGAAAGAAAATGGAGATCTATGGACAGGAGCAACAAAGGGATTGTTCAGTAGAAATAAACAGAACTTTCCTCTTAGAAGTCAGCACGAAAGGGAACTGTGGTAAGCCTAGAGTTTATATTTTTGCACCAGCTTTTGTGGAATGTAATATCATATTAAAAACAAATTAATATACCAGGTGAGCCAAAAAAATGTTCCCACTTTTGAAAATTCGTAACACCAAGAGTGATTTTTCTTGCGTTTTTATGAGCACTAAAAATATAGGTAAATTCGACTTAACAAAAGGTAGTGGTTGCGAAATGCCTGGAAAGGGCCTAAAACACTCGATCAAATCGTAGAGAAACTTCTCGCACAGAACAATAAAGAAAAGGAAAATTTTTCACGGGTAAGAGATCAATGAAAAGCAAGACAAAGAGAACCTAGGCGAAAATCGAGTTTCAGATAATACGAAAATAGACTTTGGCGCCACGAAGGATCATGGTTAGCAATGGATCTTTAATCAGCCTTCTTTTTAATCATTATTGGTTGCAGATTGTTTTCATAAAAGCAACAATGAATTATTATTAAAGTCATACAATATTTTTTGGATGAAATTATTATAATCATCAATGCACAATAGCTACAGCTATACGGCTAAAAAATACGTAATTAAAACAACAACAACAACTACAGCAATTAAAATATAACAAGAAAAACAAGATAGAGCTAAATGATGTAAATAATTACAAAGATAGACAAACATGCAATGTTATTTCTGAGACTCGACTGTTGTTTTCCTTTTAATAAAACTGTCTCTTATCAACTCTAAGGTATTAGCTATTATTGCTTCTTCTTCACAAATGAAAATGAACTGGATTTGGTCTATCATAGAAATTGATTTATATTTATCTTTTTCGTGCTTGTCTATTGATGTGACAAAAGTCGTCACCATTTATGCACCTGCTGTATGCATGTCTCGCTGCAATCCTTGTTTGTTATGTAGAGTAGCCTCGCCCCTGTTTTCACATCTAAAATGTTAGGCTGCAAACTGCCGCTCTGTTTTCAAATTCTGTAGAATAGGGCTTGGGCCTAGCGAGAGACAAATAAGCCCGCAAAAATACTTGCTTGCACTATCTTCTCGCTGGAAGCCAACTTACTCGTTTTTCTGTCCCATGCAAAGCAATATTGCAGAAATTTCTTTAAAGCATACCTGCAACGGAGATTTAAGTATCTTTTTAATGCATGTTGTGTTTTTCTTGGCTGCAAATTTCCCTTTAGTTCTGCGACCACAGTTTTCAACCAAAAGAACGATAACATTTTTGCAACATTAGCCTCATCATTCCATTAAAAAAAAATGAAGAAACTTCCAGGTTTCAGCAAAACTTCTCTTCTCCACGAGTGGAAATTCGGAGATCAGCAAAACTCCAGATCATCGCCCCTATTTGTCATATGTTTTCCTACAGCTGTTTTTACGTTGCCTCTAAGGTAGAAAAGTTCATTAATTTGGTAATGACAAGTGGGATGATGAAATCAAGTTTATTTCGTTGCAACAACTCGATGCTTAGAAGTCTTTGCTTGAGAAAAGCGAGCCCCCCCCCCCCTCTTCAGACATTTTCACGCCGGTTATTCAGTGACAATATAGGGTTTTTTGCAGGTGTAATGCCCATAGTTTAATCTTTGATGCAGAAAATAAGATAAGGTTGATCGTAGGGGTGACAAAATTAGGGCGATGCTATTCTATCAAAGCTCTGACTTATGTGCTGTATTTCTGTTGAGTTATTCAAAAACTATTTTCGAATTGATCTAAGAGTAGCAAGACTGGCTTGCCTATACTTAAACTTAGGACCAAAAGACATTGCAATTGAGAATTTCATACAGTAAATTTTGAGTCTTTTTTTTTCGAAATTATTTTAATCACTGTTAAAATTCATTTTTGTTATAAAATAAGTGGAGATTATGTCTCGTTCAATTCCTACCCTGACCATCCCCCGGGACACCTCCCGGGCATTTGCACAAAAAATATTCCCAGCCCCCGGGCATTTGACTGTCAATTTCTTCCCGGCCCCGGGGCATTTGACAACACCAGCAGCTTCCACATTATACAGTTACTGGGAATATGGCATGTTATGCGCCAAAAAAGTTCCCCCCACCCCCGGGCATTTGTGCAATCAATTTTCATCGACCCCTGGGCTGCCCGGGGAGATGGTCAGGGTAGGTTGAATGTTTTGCTCTGACCGAGTGGATAAAAAATGTATAAACTTTTGCAAGCCTGGTAGCTCTCAAACCATTTATCAGATTCCTATAAACTGATAATTCCTGTGTAGCTAAACATATGAACTTAGATAAGAAATTTAGTATGTAAAATCGGCCCTATCGTTCTCATATTGCAAGCGATTTTATAATCCTGTCTTAAATGATTTGACATTTTTATAAAATCGCTTGTAATTTGGGAACAAAAAGATCGATTTTGACAAGATATATTTTCTTATCTAATTTGATGTGCTAGCTGCACAGTTTTTATCAGTTTATAGGCATCTGAAAAATGGTTTGATAGCTACAGGCTTGCAAAAGTTTATACATTTTCTTCACTCAATCAGTCAATCACTCAATACGGTTGATAGCTATTTATCTATTTGTCTTATTTCACTTTAGGTTGTCAATTCATAAAACCTGTGTCTGGGTTTGAGTGTAGCATTTGTAGAATATTCTTGCGGAATGAAGATAACATTGAAGAGCATTTCAGTTCTTTTCAGCATGTGACAATCTACGAGGTAAAAATTGCTTTTCGATAGTCAAATTAATCCGTTCTTCTCAGCAATCAGGCCTGTAAAAGCAGTTATTGTGTAATATTACGGAGAAGGGGGTTTCTAGCCTGATTTCTAATATAAATAAGGCGAATCGTCATCGGGTTCCAGGTTGATTTTGGCCTGCTTCTTCCTCTCTTGCCGTTGAGCTTCCTTCTAGGAGTAGTCTCTGTAGCCCGTTAGGCCCATAAGGCTAAGCAGTCATGGAGAATCAAGGTAACATGGAATCTGACTGGTTTATAGCCAAGAACTATACAAAGTACCAAGTGTCCCATTAAAATGTTCCCCCATTTGATTGACACTAATGAGTTATTTAATACGCATGGGAATTTGAAAATTTGTTTCCACACGTCAACATCTTGAAATTTTCATTAGCATCCATAGTTATCAGCTCCGAAGATAAGTTGATAAAATCTTAATGTTGCTTGAATGTTAGCCAGGCATGGTCCCGAAATTGGTCTCTTTAGACACATGTTAATAAGATCGGTTTTCATCTAAAAGCCCTCATATACACAAAAAAAGGCTCTTGCAATGTGAAAACATCGACATCAGAAGAATCTGTGTTTGGGTATTAACAGTATTTAGGCCTACTTTTGAGGCCTTTCCAAAATATGATCTTCTCTAATTTACAACTTTGAGACTTCTTGATCTATGGAAAAAACAAGGTGTCAAAATCTAAGCCAGACTCTGAAAAATGAGAATATGGAATTGCCGCAACGCAATGCCTTATTATTTCATTGTTCTTAAAGATTGTATCAAATGGGGGATTTTTTTGGGACACCCAGTAGATATACCGGGTCATCCAAAGACGTTTTTAGAAGCTAGTTCACACATAGCTTGCTGAAATAAAATGGAAGGTTTTTCCTTGCAAACAGCGGACTGGAAATAGATGGTGATTTGTTTATTCTGATAAAAAAGAAAGTCGTTGTTGAAATGAGAAAGCATCAGCTCAAAAGCAGCATAGGCCTCAAATCTTAAAAAAAACATTGCACGAGTGGTTAATGTATCTTTCATTTGATTTAATTTTCTTGAAAGGAACTTCAGGTACTTTGCTATAAGTGTTCATTGGCAATCTTTGATATTTTGATTATTTTCTGAATTACAGCGTCTTCTATGTTTCAAACAGTTTTCCGGTCGTGACGTCATCAAAAACTGTGGATTTCTGCTTACGGCCATATTATCGACCTTCATAGGCTATGGTTTTCTTGAAGATTGTACCATTTTTTCTCTATTCATTTAGGATTTATAAAACGATTTTAATTTTTTTCAAAGCATTTTGTGAGTTTTTTCGATAACAATAAAGACGCAATAATGCTGAAAATAATCAAGATATCAAAGATTGCAAATGAACACTTATAACGAAGTACCTGAAGTTCCTTTCTATCCATTAAACCAAACGAAATATGCATCAACCATCGTGCAATGCTTTTTAAGATTTAATTCCTATGCGTATAAACCTGAACCTTTTGCGTATAAACCTTGATAAAGAAATGATGACAATAAATTTAGATTTTTTATTCTGGTTATAGATCTACCTCCTGAAGTTTTTTCGTTATCAAGTAGATAATATCTTTTTCCTGATTTCACAACAAATAATTTTGTGGATAGTTTGGGGGATAGTTACAGGTATTAAAACAAGTACAATTGCACCATTTAATGGCCTAATATGCCATAGATTAATTTTTTATTTGTAGATTGTTGTCATCATATACTTCTTACAATCTAATCGAAGTAGACAATGCCAAAATGTCAAAATTGTTTCTCTTGTCGAAACAATGTTGGGATTTTGCAACATAAGTGACAAATGCCATTCTACACAGGTCAACATTTGTTGGCAACATGTATGCTGACATTTCCCCCCGCAAATGTTGAATATTGTGTATCTGCGTTTATTTACTGTTCCCAAAATGCTGGGAACATTTTGAATGGGAATTAGCATTTTCATTCTTGGCAACATAGTCAACGGTATTGAACGGAATCTAGATAATCAAGAGAGGTTTTCAAATCACTTGATCCCTTGAGATATCATGATGATGAATATGTAGTAAAAAAATTTATGAGTTTTTATGCTTTTCGTATTGAATGAAACCAGAAAAGTTGACTAGTGTGTAATGGCCCGAAGACAACTTTTTAGTTACTTATTTTATACTGTAGATACATTTGCGAAGCCATGTTGAGCCTCAAAATAGGACAAGCCTAAACAGAAACAATGTCAATGGACAGAATGCAGGAGATGACATCGCTGCAGGCGACAATCGTCATATAGAAAAATGGAATACTGCCGGACCTGACTTGGAAAGAAATCTGGTAAGCAAAGCTTTTCTGAGATAACTCTATTTTGACTAATCATATAATGATAATTTCCATTCCAGGATATAGGAGAAGTAAGTGCATCATAATAGCCTGTGTGCAGACTACCCCCCTCAGGAAAAGGTATAGTCTGCGCAGTGGAGCTCAATTTTGTGTAGTGCGTGCGTCAGCATTCATTTCGCAAACTAGAGCGCCTTTGTCTTTCTATGAGGTAGACAAATTTAGGTTTCAAGGTTGATTGGAAATTTGTCGCAGCCTCAATCATGCTCTTACTGAAGCTGAAATCACACTTGATGCGTTGTTCTTGACGCATTCCAGATAACAATTCGAGCTGCATGGATTTTCTCAAATTAGCAGCTATTATTCATCTGCAACCCTTTTGATTAAGAACCTCAAATGGCCTACTGCTACTGACATGATAAAAAGCGAAACAGCTACGGTCACGTATAAAACAATAACTCGTCTTGTATTGCACCAAGCTATCTTTTTAATTTGTTCACAACAAATTTAGCCTGTAATATTGATATTAGCTTGCGAAATGCAGTCACTGATCTCTATATCCAAAGGTTGAAAACTTGCAAAGGACAGAAAACGATATCTTTTTGTGGTGCAAAATGCAACTAAAACAAATTTGCAGCCTTCTGCTTGAGCATTTGACTGTTATTAATGTTGTGTTATGTTTCATTGTCAAATGATACATAACGATAAATCATCACTTGTATTAATTCCCATAGGTGCGTGTAGCGCACGGCGCATGTTTTCATGACTTGTGAGTTGTTTTCGTATTTAAGTGACAATAGTTGTTTATCGAGTTAGTTAGTAAACACGAGAGTAGAATGAACGTCTCGTCTCTGGCTCGGTCTAACTCAACATGGTGATAGGAGCGGTCTCCTTTACGTTTTTAGGCTTGGGTAAGGAGACTATTGCCTTGATTTTGGAGGGGTCTGGGGTGANATTCGAGGGACATTTCATCATAAAGAGAAATGTGATATTCGAAAGAGCCCGATTCAACATGCGAGTTCAGCAAGAGGGTGAGTCTGTAGACAGTTTTATTACTGATCTCTATACTCTAGCTGAGTTTTGTGCATTTGAAAATTTACACGATGAATTGATTCGTGACCGTATAGTTGTTGGAATTCGTGATAAAAATTTATCGGAAAGATTGCAACTGGAGAGTGAATTAACACTTACGAAAGCTATTAATGCTGTTCGACAGAAAGAAGTTGTTAAAAAACAGCAGAATCTAATGAGTTTTAAAGCTTTTTCAGCACAACCAACCGTCGATGCAGTGAGGAGTTTCAAGCATAAAAACCAAAGCAGAGGTAAAAGCGCTGATATGGACTCAAGAACCAGCAAGAGTGAGAAGCACCAAAACAGGCAGTCTGCCACAAAGTGTGAAAGATGCTCAGGCCCTCCTCATCAGAAACAGGCATGTCCAGCACTCAACTCAAAATGTCATAGCTGTGGAAAAATTGGACATTGGACACGAGTATGCAGAAGCAAAAAACTGCACCAAATTTCAGGTGAAACCTTTCCTTTATCTTCTGAAGATGAATATTTTCTTGGTGAAGTTGAACTTGATGCAGTTGAAAGCCATCATGCTTGTAAAGTATGGAAGGCTGAGGTTTGTGTAAATGGCAAACAGGTTCAGTTCAAACTAGACTCAGGGGCTGATGTTTCAGTTATACCACTGTCTCTATTTGAGAAATTTGACAAGAGTACATGCGAAAATCTTGAGAAAAGTAGTAAAACACTACTTGGTCCTTGCAATTATAAAATATCTTGCAAAGGAAAGTTTAAAGCAAAGTTATCCATAGATGACAAAAGTCATTTTGAAGATATTTATGTAGTGGAAGGTTTGGAGAAACCTCTTCTCAGCAGATATGCTAGTTCTTCCTTAAATTTGATTCAAAAAGTCAACGAAATTGACTCAAAGGCAAAATCTTTTGACTCTGTAGCTCAAAGTTCTAAGCTGCACATTTTGGACAAGTATCCAAAACTTTTTGAAGGACTGGGTGAACTACACGGAGAATACAAAATTTCACTCAGACCCAATGCAAATCCCTATGCTTTGAACGTACCTAGGAAAGTTCCTTTGCCTCTTTTGGATAAAACGAAAAAGGAGGTAGATAAAATGCTTGGTATGGGAGTAATTTCTAGAGTTGAAGGGCATACTTCATGGTGCGCTCCCATGGTTGTTGTACCTAAGCCTAATGGTGACGTCAGAATTTGCGTTGATCTTACAAAATTAAACGAATCTGTTCTGAGAGAAACACACCCACTCCCTTCAGTTGATTATACACTTGCTAAATTTGGAGGAGCAAAAATGTTTTCAAAAATGGATGCAAATAGTGCATTCTGGCAGAGAAAATTATCAAATGAGTCTCGATTATTAACTACATTTATCACTCCTTGGGGAAGATTTTGTTTTAATCGTCTCCCTTATGGTATCTCAACGGGTAGTGAGCAATTTCAAAGGTGCATGAATGAACTTCTAGAGGGACTAGAAGGAGTCGAAGTTCAAATCGATGACATCATAGTTCATGGCTCTGATGTAGCAGAACATGATAAAAGATTAAATAAGGTCCTAAAGAAATTGTCACAAGCAAATATTACTCTCAACAAAGCAAAGTGCGAATTTGGAGTTAAATCTGTTAAGATTTTGGGTCACATCGTTTCTTCTGAGGGTATCACCCCAGACCCCTCCAAAATCAAGGCAATAGTCTCCTTACCCAAGCCTAAAAACGTAAAGGAGTTGAGATCATTTTTGGGCATGGTAAACCATCTGAGTAAATTTGCAAATCACTTAGCTACGCTAACTACACCCCTAAGAGACCTACTGTGCAAAGAAAATCAATGGAAATGGGGACCCACACAAGATAAATCTTTTTTAGATATAAAGCATTGTCTTGTTTCTTCACCAGTTTTAGCTCTTTACGATCCAAACAGAGAAACGAAGATCAATGCTGATGCGTCGTCGTATGGCATCGGAGGAGTGTTATTGCAAAAACAGGATGAAGGAGTCTGGAAACCAGTTTCCTACATGTCACGTGCGTTGTCAGAAACAGAGAGACGATACAGCCAGATTGAAAAGGAATGCCTCGCCTTCACATGGATGTGTGAAAGATCAAGCGATTACATTCTTGGCAAACCAATTGTTGGTGAGACAGATCATAAACCATTGGTGCCTCTTCTGACGAAATACACACTTGAGCAAGTTCCACCACGAATACAAAGATTCAGGATGCGACTGATGCGTTTTAACATACGAGAAATGAGTCATGTTCCAGGCAAAGAGATGCACATGTCAGACATGTTGTCAAGGCAGTTGCCAGTCGAAAGCAATGAAAAATCCATGATTGACGACGAAGAAATGTCACCTTTCCTTGAAAGCATTGTCAGCTCCCTCCCGGTGTCAGATGTAAAATTGCAACAGATTATTGCTGCACAGGCAGAAGATCCTGTATGCACGAAAATAAAAGAATACATCCTGGAGGGATGGCCAGATAAGTACAAAATTCCTGATTCTTTAAAGTCTTACTGGAATTTTAGGGGTGAGCTCTCTGTTGTTGGAAACCTCATTCTCAAATCAACAAGAATTCTAATACCATCATTATTGAGATTAGAGGTATTGGATAGAATACATCAAGGGCACCAGGGCATTGTAAAATGTAGAGCTCGTGCTAAACAGTCAGTATGGTGGCCTGGGTTAAGTAGGGAAATCCAAGATATGGTACAAGGTTGTCGAATTTGTTTGCAACATAAGGTTAATACACCCGAACCTTTGATCCCCTCTATATTCCCCGAGAGACCCTGGCAAGAAATAGGAATAGATTTCTTCTATTCCAAGGGAAGGGATTATCTTTTATTTGTTGATTATTTTTCAAGATTTATTGAAGTTTCAGCTATGCAGAAGTCAAAGAAAGCTGATGTTGTCATTTCTGCACTGAAAGAAACTTTCGCTCGACATGGAATTCCAGAAAAAGTGAGATCTGACACTGGTCCTCCATTTGACTGTGCAGAGTTTACGCATTTCGCGAAGCAGTGGGACATTCAACTTGTACCAAGCAGTCCAAGGTATCCTCAATCAAACGGAGAAGTCGAGAGAGCGGTGCAGACCGTCAAAAACATTCTGAAGAAAGAGAAGGAAACAGAAAAAGCATTGTTGGCGTACAGAACAACCCCTCTGCGAAGCGGCTTTTCACCAGCTGAACTGTTGATGGGCAGAAAGCTGCGCAGTACTGTTCCAACGTTTCCTGAAAATCTGCTCCCAAGATGGCCTGATATGGATGAATTGCAGAAAAACGAGAACATGCAACGGATGCAACAACAACAACATTTTAATGTCAAACACAGAGCTAAGTTGTTACCTCCATTGTCTACAGGAGCTGAAGTCAAAATAGCGAACTATGATCAGACAGGTGTCGTGCAAGAGAAAACGAACAGTCCTAGACAATATGTTATCCAGACACCAACGTCCACTTTGCGGAGAAACAGAGTACATTTAGTTCCATTACCGGACAGTAATCAGTCAGAATCATCTCAAGTGTCCGAAGATTGCAAGAAAGACAATCCTGAAGTTGAGCAACAGCGGTCTCCTTTGAACATTTTATCAAGACCAAGGAGAACAATCAAGCCATCACTCAAAGCCAGGGAAAATATGGCAAACAATTATAGATAAACATTGTTTCCTTTAAAAAGGGAAGTTGTTGTGTTATGTTTCATTGTCAAATGATACATAATAATAAATCATCACTTGTATTAATTCCCATAGGTGCGTGTAGCGCACGGCGCATGTTTTCATGACTTGTGAGTTGTTTTCGTATTTAAGTGACAATAGTTGTTTATCGAGTTAGTTAGTAAACACGAGAGTAGAATGAACGTCTCGTCTCTGGCTCGGTCTAACTCAACA
>REGM01000028.1:1632042-1647314 GCA_004194415.1 Aurelia aurita | reverse complement strand
GGTGGGGGTGGGGGGGGGGGACAGAACACCACTCCTATGTGTACTCGTTTTACTTCGTACATAAAAATGAATGAATGGAATGCACAATGAAGAACGGCTATGCGACAAAGTTGGATTAATTCAACATCGCCACGCGTGCCACATCACACCACAAAGTCGTCTTAAATGTGAATTCAGCTTAAGACTACTACTCACACTTATCTTACTCCTGATGTCCTAATATTGCAATATTTTTGAAAAGACAATGGGAAAACAAAGGTTATTGTTTTCAAGCAACAAGCTAAAATTCGTACAACTACTACCACTACCTGTACAACTACCACTACAGTACTCCCACTATCATGATACGACCACTTGCTGCTACTTGCTTCAATTAAAGCCTGCTTCCTTGCCATATGATGCCCTAGCCTGCGTGTGTCTCCCTCAGGAAAAAGTAAAGTCTGCGCAATGGAGCTCAATTTTGTGTAGTGCGTGCGTCAACATTTCATTTCAATGGACAATTTGAATGAGACTTATTTTCTTATTGATAATGTTTGCTTGTTAAACAAATCGATACCTCAGCTGTTATCACATGATATCGGTTCTCAAATCTGATTGCTTCCTCGTTTTCAGGGAAAGCGATCTTATTGGCTAATACAACAATCAGCTCTCTTTTGTTATCAATATTGCTTATAAAGCATATAACCTCGCTAATTTGAGTTTCAATTTATTGGGTGGAGGAAGACCATTTATTTGTACATAATTATGTTGTGCCAATTTGACGTTGTCAAGCGAGAGGTTTTGTTTTCTTTACCGCGAGAATTACTCCAGGTCGCAAGACTTTTAAAACAGACTTTAAAAGCAATTCGAATTTCAATGTCCTTTTTGGCCCTGTTCGCACTATAACGGATTGCTATCGTCGCACTACCGGATAGGGGTGCCGTTTACATCACACCAGAGCTATCCCATACAAGACGCTCCATAAATAGGAGCAAAATCATTTCGCTCTGTAGGTGATATTAAAATCACTCGGGCATAGTTGCGACATGATGCAAATGGCGTTGTCCGATGCGTTTCGCTCCATAATAACATTTCTTTACTTCGAGAACAATGAGAAGCAATAGAATTGAAAAACAAAGAATTAAGAAACTACTGTATTGCTCATTATGTAAAAAGAAGGCCTACCTGGCATGAAAATCAAAATGTGACGATAGCTATACGGTATCATGTAAACAGTGGCCCTATCCAATAGTGGTTACACGCAACGAGACTCAACGATAGCTATCCGGTATCATGTAAACAGTTGGCCCTAGCCAATAGTGGTCACTCTTAACGAGACACAACCATAGTTATCCGGTATCATGTGAACAGTGGCCCTATCCAATAGAGGTCACTCGCAACTAGATGCAACGACAGCTATCCGGTATCATGAAAACAGTGGCCCTATCCAATAGAGATCACTCGCAACGAGACACAACGTTAGATATCTGGTATAGTGTAAACAGGGCATTTGTCGTTAAGCCATATTCTTGCTTGTTTATAGAATTAACAATTAGTAACAACTGCACGTTTGTGGATCCTGCTCCTTTCCACATGTTTTACCATTACCTTGACAGGTGTATAATGGTAGTCATGGATCAGAGAGTAATAAAGAAGCTAGCAATACAGAGCAACAAAGGAAAATGACTTATCTCAAAGGCATTGACAGAGAATTAGCAGAGAAAAGGGCTGAAATATCAGGAGCTGGAAGCAGAGGTATTAATGTTGCTGACGATACAATGCTATCCACCATTACCTCTCAGCCACTATCACCTTCTCGACCCTGTTTTCCTCCTGATTCTCCTCATAGACCATCATTGAATTCAGCATCATCCTGTCAAGCATCTCTTTCTCCCCAACCCGCTTCGTCTGCTGCAAATAGACAAGTCCAAAGAAGAATTAGAGCACATCCCAAACCTGGACATACTTTTTACGATGCTGGGACTATACACAAATTAAATTTGCCAGAGGATGTGGAAAATAAATTAAAGAGGATGAGGATAGATTTACGAGAAGGTTTTTTAAAAAGGTACTACAGAGAGCGAAATGAAGAATTCACACGTGATCAAATTTCTCCTGTTCAAAGAGGACAAGTTGCAACTCCCAACAGTACTGATAAAGACGGGCAGGAAGAATGTGAAAGCATCCTAAATGATGAATTTGCCATGCAGAATGTTGATGGAAGCTTTAGTGGAAGTAAGACAGAACTTGATGAACGTGTCTATGAAGCACAGGCCCTTTCGAGGAGTGTTACAACGATCAATTATAGTTTTTCAGATTCAGATCAAAGAATGAGCGATTCAAGTGGAAGATGCAATACCTTGATAGAAGAAGAAAGAGAGGGTAGACCAGAAGGAATATCCGCGAAACTTGAAGATGACGTTATTAATGATGCCGATATAGATAGGAAGGTGTCTCCCATTGAAGAGAATTCGAAGGAAACTGATCATTGGGATGATATGAATAGAACGAATGATGTTGTTGATGGAACATTGTTATCCACCACTATCTCTCAACCGCCATCACCTTCTCAACCCTGTTTTCCTCCTGATTCTCCTTTTGGACCATCATTGACTTCAACATCATCCTCTCCAGCATCTCTTTCTCCCCAACCCGCTTCGTCTGCTGCAAATAGACAAGTCCAAAGAAGAATTAGAGCACATCCCAAACCTGGACATACTTTTTACGATGCTGCGACTATACACAAATTAAATTTGCCAGAGGGTGTGGAAAATAAATTAAAGAGGATGAGGATAGATTTACGAGAAGGTTTTTTAAAAAGGTACTACAGAGAGCGAAATGAAGAATTCACACGTGATCAAATTTCTCCTGTTCAAAGAGGACTAATTGCAACTGGCAACAGTACTAATAAAGACGGGCAGGAAGAATGTGAAAGCATCCTAAATGATGAATTTGTCATGCAGAATGTTGATGGAAGCTTTAGTGGAAGTAAGACAGAACTTGATGAACGTGTCTATGAAGCACAGGTCATTTCGAGGAGTGTTACAACGATCAATTATAGTTTTTCAGATTCAGATCAAAGATTGAGCGATTCAAGTGAAAGATGCAATACCTTGATAGAAGAAGAAAGAGAGGGTAGACCAGAAGGAAGATCCGTGAAACTTGAAGATGACTTCATTGAAGATGACGTTATTAATGATGCCGATATAGATAGGAAGGTGTCTCCCATTGAAGAGAATTCGGAGGAAACTTATCATTGCGACGATATGAATAGAGTTAATGATGTTGTTGATGGAACAATGTTATCCACCACTATATCTCAACCGCCATCACCTTCCCAACCATTTTTTCCTCCTGATTCTCCTCATAGACCATCATTGACTGCAACATCATGCTCTCGAGCATCTCTTTCTCCTCAACCTGCTTCGTCTGCTGCAAATAGACAAGTTCAAAGAAGAATTAGAGCACATCCCAAACCTGGACATACTTTTTACGATGCTGGGACTATACAAAAACTAAATTTGCCAGAGGATGTTGGGAATAAATTAAAAAGGATGCGGATAAATTTGCGAGAGGGTTTTTTACAAAGGTATTACAGAGAGCGAAACGAAGAATTTTCAAACAACCGAATTTCTCCTGTTCAAAAGGGACGAGTTGCAAATAGCCCTCGAATGTTTAGACCTATTCGTGAAAACTACGCTGATAACAACGGGCACGAAGAAGGCGAAAACATGCTAAATGGTGAATTTGGTATGCAAACTCTTCATGGAGACTTTGATGGAAATAATAAAAAACTTTGCGCATGTGCAGTGGAAGTAGAGGACCCAGTGGATGATGTTACAGAGGACCCCTTTAATGAAACAGATTCAGATCAAAGAGTGAACGATTCAAGGGAAAGATGCAATGCCATGATGGACGAAAAAATGTCAGATAAATTTGAAGGAAGATCCGAGAAACTTGAAGATGAAGAATATGTAAAAGAAAGTTATCCATGGTGATGATATAAATACATATTTAGAAGTAGAGCAAGAGGAGACACACCAGATTGGCAAGATTTAGAGAGAAGAATATGATGATGATGATGATGATGATGATGATTATGACGATGATGATTATGATGATGATGACGATGACGATGGCAATGATGGTTTAATCGGCAATCTCGCCCCCAGAGTGAGCTTGCTGCTCTACCTCTACTTTGGGATACAAGCGGCCGTTCTGCAATTTGATTGGCCATTCCAAAAAAATATCAAACATACAAAGAAACATTAGGCACCAATCAACAATCATTACAATGTTACTTTGTTATCTAGAATCGAGGTCCAATAATTAGAGTTACCTGGCCAACCGTAAATCCATAATTGCAGCTGATGTGTCCACTTTTTGGTGCGAATTCTATTACGTATACCTGGCTATTCAATCGGCTTCGTGACTAGCTTAAGATGTAAGAACGCGTAATAAAGATGAACATTATAATAATGAATTGATGCTAGGATATACTTTTGACCACGAACCAAAGGTCAGATAATTTTGGCCTTGCACAAGTCGTCTTCAAAGAAATAGAAAAGACGACTTATTCCAAACAGCTACTCGTCGATTATTTTAAGAAATGTGTGACCTCATTCGACCAGATGACGCGAATAGGACCCAACCGCAAGCAATGCGAAATCTTCATTGCTATTGGTTAAAAATCAAGATCAGAACAGCCGCTTGCCAAGCCAAAAATCATCTGACTTTCCCTGTTCAAAACAAGTCGCCCTGTCTTTCTGCCATGGCGACGTGAGCAAGTGCAGGGAATTTTAGCTACGGAGGTCATTTAGCTATCCTTACTTTCACTGATGTTTTTTTAAGAAATCTTGTAAAGAGAATGTCTTGCCCATGCCTGGGTCAGCGCAAACACGTTTAAGAACTCCCTTATATCTCATAACCCATTTCAGTAATTTAATTGTGGTAGATTACCGTAGGAAGGATGTAACTATGTTTTTTGAATACATCTTTGCTTTGGTTAACTTAGTTTCGTAATGTTTCGTAATGTTTTGTAATTTGTTGTAATGTTTTCTGATATTTGTAATGAAGTGTTTTTGTAGATACGTTTTTTTAAACGTTCCTCGTTACATTAGCCTTTCGGAAATTGACACATGCTCTTCATTAATTAAGGTGTATCAGCAAACCTCCACGTTCCTATAACTCCAAAGGGATTGAGCCCTTTTGCCAAATATTCTGCCTGGTGATGCCATAGGGAATCTATTCTTCATCCTTGGTTTTGATGCAGTTTATTTGGTTTCATATTTCTATTGGTCTCATATTTGTGTGGATAATAAAGTCCAAAAGAACATAATGTAGGCATAATACAAAGAAGTAAAAGGAATCATTATAGATAGTATTTTGTATTTCTAAACAATCGGAAAAAAAAAATTGGGAATGTATCAATAAACTGATAGATCAGTCAAACAAAAAATCTTCCAAAAATATTCATTTCAAAATCAATGGTACCGTTGTCACTGACCAAAGAGGACCACAAAGAAGTTGCAAACTGTTTCAATGAATAGTTGGCTGGGATCTCCCAAAGCCTTTTTCATAGTATTGGTAAATAAAATTAAAAATTAAATGATTACTTGAAAGAGCTGGTTGTAAATAGTATATGATTAACTGAGTATGAGAGTCCGAAGTCTTTGTTCAACTAGCTGATCTTGATGAATCAAAGGCTGCTGCCTCTTATAACATTTCTGGTAGACTAATCAAACATATTAAATCTCTTATTAAGAAACCACTTACATGTCCAATAGACCATTTCGCAATTTGCAGAAAGGGATTGAGGAGAGCGCGGCCAATTCTGCCAGCCTTGGCGACAAGTAGAAAGTTTGGGGAATCCCCTCATCTACAGTGACGAATGAACGGCTTGCAGCTCGGTCACTCTCTGTGCAATCTTGAGTTATTTTCGATTTATTTACACCTTTCAAGTGTTATACGATACTTGTTTAGTATGGTAAGTGTTTTCTCTGGGTTATTTAGCCGTTTTGTCATCCTTTCGCCCATTTGTGAGCTTATTTTGAGCCACTTTACTTCAGGAATTCACCCTCGACTTTGAAACGGCTCAGTTTAGGCCCAGCCGACCGACAATGAAGTCTAGCTTGTTTACTAGATAGTTGAACGTATTTATGGTTATGCAAGTAAATGAAAAGCATTGTTTGGAATCATCTAAAGCTTTATAATGAAGCTGTGTACGGTTAAGGCAAATTTAACAAGCAATAACAGGCTGAACCGAGCCAATTGAAGGCCAAGGTAGATGATTCAGGATCAATAGGCCTAAATTGAGCCGCCTCAAACTCAGGGTAAACACCTGAAATAAAGTGGCTCAAAATACACTCACAAATGGCTGAAAGGATGACAAGACGGCTAAAGGGGGCTAAATAATCCAGAGAAAACACTTATCATACTAAACAAGTATCGTATAACTCTTGAAAGGTGTAAATAAATCGAAAATAACTCAAGATTGCACAGAGAGTGACCGAGCTGTAAGCCGTTCACTCGTCACTGTAGATGAGGGGATTCCCCAAAACTTTCTACTTGTTGCCAAGGCTTGCAGAATTGGCCGCGCTCTCCTCAATCCCTTTCTGCAAATTGCGAAATGGTCTATTAAGTTATCATTTAGTTCTGATTATTATCCAAGGTTACTAAAATTTGGAAAAGTGATTCCAATCTTCAAGGCAAACTTTCCACATCATGTCAGCAATTACCGCCCAGTTTATCATTTGCCCATTCATACAGACGGTATGACGTCACAAAAGCGTTAAAAATATGACGCCATTTTATTTTGGGGTAAATCTTCTATACATTTTTAAAGGAAACTTGCAAAAAGTTGTATAAAATTGATCTCATATTCTCGCTCGCGATAGTGAGTAGGGAGAATAATTGCACGAACATGCTGTTGTTAGAAGCAAAAAAAAATTTAGGCCAATAAAGCTGCGAGAAACTCGCCTTTGCAACGACAATGTTGTAAACAGTGCCAGAAACTCCATCAGTTCTAAGTTGCTCGTCGCTTCTTTGAAATCAACTTTTCAATGTTCGCCTATCTATCTGCTAACGCTAAAGTTTTGGAATGATATGAACAGCGTTCAAGCTTTTAGAATTGATTTATTTTGATAAATAGACGAGACACTAACTAGCAAAATCCCAGTGCCACGCTATCTTTTTGCAATGGCTTCATTTACCCCAATTGGGAATGATCAATTGACTTGATCAATTCGCGCTCGAAAATCAGATTCATACAGACGGCATGACGTCACAGCAGCGTTAAAAACACGACGCCATCTTGTTTTGGGGTAAATCTTCAGAAAATTTCAATAGGTTTCTATAGGAAATTTGCAAAAAGTTGCATAAAACAGCTCTTATATTTTCCCTTGCGNATTTTATTTTGTGGTAAATCTTTTATACATTTTTAAAGGAAACTTGCAAAAAGTTGTATAAAATTGATCTCATATTCTCGCTCGCGATAGTGAGTAGGGAGAATAATTGCACGAACATGCTGTTGTTAGAAGCAAAACAAATTTAGGCCAAGAAAGCTGCGAGAAACTCGCCTTTGCAACGACAATGTTGTAAACAGTGCCAGAAACTCCATCAGTTCTAAGTTGCTCGTCGCTTCTTTGAAATCAACTTTTCAATGTTCGCCTATCTATCTGCTAACGCTAAAGTTTTGGAATGATATGAACAGCTTTCAAGCTTTTAGAATTGATTTATTTTGATAAATAGACGAGACACTAACTAGCAAAATCCCAGTGCCACGCTATCTTTTTGCAATGGCTTCATTACCCCAATTGGGAATGATCAATTGACTTGATCAATTCGCGCTCGAAAATCAGATTGGGCTCAAGTCTGATTTTCGAGCGCGAATTGATCAAGTCACATAACATGCCGTCTGTATGAATACTGAATATAGTTGAAGGCTTATGTATTCACGTGTCATTGGTTTTGTACAAATAAATGAAATCGACCCTCGCCAATTTCGATTTCAGAAAAACAGTTCTCCTGTTGCATTTTCCTAGATTTTGCCAAAGCATTCGATACAATTGGTCATAATATCCTAATTAGCAAGCTTGAATAGTACGGTATCAGAGTGATTCCTTTAGATTGGTTTCGCTCATATCTATATGACAGACTGCAACGTGTATCCGTAGGAGGAGAAATGTCCGATACTCTCGGCATTAAAGGGAATCTAAGCATATAAAAGTGGCTCAAACCACTTGCGGTTAAATTCTAGCCAACTAGATATTAGTATTTCCTGTTGACATAGATCAGTTACCTAAACATGGTTTGGCGCGTGCCAAGAAGGTCTATTGTCTTTGTAGGGCTATTTTTGCCAAAGGCTTGTGTGTGCTTAGATTCCCTTTAAGCATGGTGTATCTCACATCAATGATGTCCCCCAAGCGTAAAAATACTTGGCTTTCATCTTTTTTGCCAATGATACCAGTCTTTTCTTCTCTCATCCAAATATCATTGCTGTAGCAGAAACAATGAATATTCAATTGAAATTATTTCAGTCTGGCTAATAGCGAACAAACTGACTTTAGATACCGGCAAACTATATTTTATGTTAGTAAGTCTACGACAACGAGAAGCTTCACGAAAAGTCGACCTATCCATAAACAGTCAGCCCCAATAGAAGACTGGCTAATAGCGAATAAACTGACTTTAGATACTGGCAAACCATATTTTCCGTTAGTGAGTCTGCGACAGCGAAAAGCTTCACGAAAATCGACCTATCCATAAACAGTTACCTCCAACAGAAGCGAATCAGGCAAAGTACTTATGGCCTGTTCATATGGAGGCGAAGCAGCCCGTTTAACGCGTTGGAGCTCTTTGCTGAGATCTCACCTCACCCCTCATTCTAATACAAAATTTGTTGTCTTTACACACGAGCAGGCGGGATGGCCCGCTTGATGAGATCTCACAGTAGCACTAGCGAGATCTCGGTAGGCGGAATGAAAGTTTTCCAATACGAACACTGCACCCTGGCTTCCAAGACGAAAAGGTCTTTACTGGTCATGCACTGCTTATTTTGAAAATGGGTATGTGTCCAATTTTAGCACGTGTCCAATTTATGTCTCAGCAAGCGGGCAGGAAATTCTCCATATGAACACAAGGTAAAAAGTGTCTCGCCTCCATATATGAGCAGGCCCTCAGGTCTGCTAGTCGATGATAACCTTTCTTGGAAACCCCACATTCTACAGTTAAAAAAGAAAATAGCCAAAAGTGCTGGCATTATTGCTAAAATGAGACATTTTGTTCCAAAATCACCACCAGAACGTGAAGAATCTTACAACCTAAGACACCCTCGTGTATACGATCAGAATGTTGGGAGAACTATACGCTTCTCGCATACCTATTTTCAAAACGTTCTTTGTGAATGGAATCTGCTACAATGCCTGCCAAAAGTCTTGGAACACCTCAGCTATTTGTGCCTTGTTTTGCGATTTCACCCTCTCCCCCTTAGAACAATGTTGTTCTGTGACGATAAAATTAGGATGACAGGACGATTGGCGACTCTGATGGAATGCTAGGACAATAACCTTGCAAATCAACATTGTTTGGGGGGGGAGGTGCCTCGACTAACCTCTACGGATAGAAATGCGGAAAAGTGTGTCATTATCAAGAAATGGCCTAAGTGTTCCAAGGTCTTTTGGCAGGCATGGTCTAAGTTGAATTTTATTTTGATAACGGTGACTTACAAGATAACAACTTCATGCATCTTAGGGTTTTCGATGGTGCTGATTTCATATGATTTCATTAGTGATAACCAGAAGTCTATATTCCATGCTTGTGACGTCATAATTGACAATTTTATAAATTTTCATTGATTTTAGTGTGATTCTACACTTAGGATCCTACCAAATATTCTTCATTTTACTACCAGGGGACATTCATAGTTTGTCAGGCATTAATCAGACTTATAAAAGGAATTGTCCATGAACTTCATCCATTTATCACATTTTCATTTTAGAGTGAAAATAGGAGAGAAGAAATGAGCCTGAAATTGACTTCGAGTGCTGGTTTACCATCCATTGCCGTTGAAACATGCACTACAACTACATCTAGTATGGTCAGAAAATTGCCGCAAACTGCAACTGTCAACTCTGAAAATCAACAAAATCATGGAATCAATGAGACGTTGGATCCAAACAATTCTATGGAGGCATCAACTGATAATGTAGAAATGAAACTTGAACTTCGTAGGCTAGAATTTGATGCGCGTGTCAGCCCTAACGATAACATAAGCAAAGACGCTGATGTTCAAAAGAAAGGTAATTTTCTATTTATATTTATATTGCTTATCTCATGGTATTTAAATCGAACCTCTCCCACGATTCTATATGCAAATGTGCACGAACTCGTAATAACAGGCCGCCATTTTGGGATATTTATATTCTATATGCAAATGTGCACGAACTCGTAATAACAGGCCGCCATTTTGGGATGTTTGGGATATTTTAGAGTCAATCTGGCAAAAGGTTGCTTATTTATGGCGCAAGAAAGTAAAAGATTGATTGCTTCAAAAACGGCAGGGCCTTTGTTTAGCAAAGATACCCAAATGAAGTACATATTGCAATATCTGCTTGATTTTCGTATCGATGTCAAACAAAGGATATTTGATTTACCAGGTCGNATGTCAGCCCTAACGATAACATAAGCAAAGACGCTGATGTTCAAAAGAAAGGTAACTTTCTATTTATATTTATATTGCTTATCTCATGGTATTTAAATCGAACCTCTCCCACGATTCTATATGCAAATGTGCACGAACTCGTAATAACAGGCCGCCATTTTGGGATATTTATATTCTATATGCAAATGTGCACGAACTCGTAATAACAGGCCGCCATTTTGGGATGTTTGGGAAATTTTCGAGTCAATCTGGCAAAAGGTTGCTTATTTATGGCGCAAGAAAGTAAAAGATTGATTGCTTCAAAAACGGCAGGGCCTTTGTTTAGCAAGATACCCAAATGAAGTACATATTGCAAGGGAATGTTTGCAATATCTGCTTGATTTTGGTATCGATGTCAAACAAAGGATATCTGATTTACCAGGTCGCTTGTAGTATGACAACGACACAGCCGATTTTGACAAACTACCGGGTGTCCCAAAAAAATGTATACAGATTTGGTCACCCCTAACGATCAGAATTTAGCATGAATCATTCCGAAATTATTTTTAAAACATTACTCGATAGTTAACTTGAACATAGATACCTTTTTTGTTGATATTGGTGCTTTGGGAGTGGAGATATTAATATTCAAAGGACAAATTTGCCTCCACCTCCAAACCAGAGCTTTGGCGTTTTGGCCTAAGCAAATTCTTGAAGCACAGCGAATGAGTCAACAATAGCCTTGAAAACATTTGAAACAAGAGGAGAACAATTAAAAACTGCACAACAAATGCGTTTCACAAAATATAATTTACGTGACGCTTATCATCAATTGAGCTCCGAAGTAAACTTCATTCATTTTAAGTGAAACGAATCGTGGATATCAAAATGATTGAAGTTTACTTCGGAGCTCCCTTGATGATGAGTGCCACGTAAATTACATTTTGTGAAACGCATCTGTTGTGCAATTTTTAATTTGTCTCCTCTTGTTTCAAAATATTCAAGACTATTGTTGACTTTTTCGCTGTGCTTCAAGAATTTGCTTAGGCCAAAACGCTAAAGCTCTGGTTTGGAGGTGGAGGCAAATTTGTCCTTTGAAGATTAATACCTCTGCTCTCAAAGCACCAATGTAAAAAAACAAGGTATCTATGTTCAAGTTAACTATCGAGTAATGTTTTAAAAATGATTTCGGATTGATTGATGCTAAATGCTGATCGTTAGGGTTGACCAAATCTGTATTCTTTTTTTTGGGACACCCGGTATATTGTCTTATCTAAGTTGATATGTTAGCTACAAAAGCATTATCAGTTTATAGGAACTTGANTCAAAATATTCAAGTCTATTGTTGACTTTTTCGCTGTGCTTCAAGAATTTGCTTAAAGGCCAAAACGCTAAAGCTCTGGTTTGGAGGTGGAGGCAAATTTGTCCTTTGAAGATTAATACCTCTGCTCTCAAAGCACCAATGTAAAAAAACAAGGTATCTATGTTCAAGTTAACTATCGAGTAATGTTTTAAAAATGATTTCGGATTGATTGATGCTAAATGCTGATCGTTAGGGTTGACCAAATCTGTATTCTTTTTTTTTGGGACACCCGGTATATTGTCTTATCTAAGTTGATATGTTAGCTACACAAGCATTATCAGTTTATAGGAACTTGATAAATGGTTTGAGAGCTGCAGGCTTTCAAACATCTATACATTTTTTTGACTCACCCTATATATACAAAAGGTTTCAAGTATCATTTCTAATCTCGAAAATAATAGGGAACAAAGAAAAGGATAAGCTGCATCAACGTTACATTGGTTGCAAATTCTTGTAATCTTTAGATGCGACACAAGAAACCATCGCAGAAATAGGTTTGCTGAACGTTTTGTGTTTGATGAAGTTTGGTAGTGGTGTCGTATTTGTCATGTTTGGTAATTGCATTTGATAATGGTTTCAATGTCATATTTATTCAGGGTGCCGTGATAGTGCTCGTGCTAACAAAATGCTGTATTCGTGTGATGCTTGTGGAAAATTATGCAGATCTCGCATACATCTTAATGTGCACCAAAATACTCATCATCTCGAGAAACAGTTGACAGAATATGGCAGTACACATGCTAGAGTGAAGTCAGTCATTTGTGATACTTGTGGGAAAGCAGTTACTAACAAGGCAGCCCTTGCACAACATAAGCGGATACATACCGGAGAAAAGTCCTATGCATGCGATATTTGCAATAAATCATTCAAGATTCGTCAGTATCTTAATGTGCATAGAAGGGTACATACGGGAGAGAAACCATATTCATGTGATGTTTGTGGCAAAGCATTTTGCCAATCTTCTTCCCTTAATGTACATAAGCGGATACATACCGGAGAGCTACCTTTTTGTTGTGATGTTTGTGACAAGGCATTTAACCAATCTTCAACCCTTAAAACACATAAGCGGATACATTCTGGAGAGAAACCATATTCATGTGATGTTTGTGACAAGGCATTTAGCCAATCGTCAATCCTTAAAATACATAAGCGGAAACATACAGAATATGGCAGTACACATGTTAGAGAGAAGCCATTCATTTGCGATATTTGCGGGAAAGCATGTGCTCTCAAGACAGCCCTTGCAGAACATTACCGGGTACATACCGGAGAAAGGCCCTATGCTTGCGATATTTGCAAGAAATCATTCAAGAGTCGTCAGTATCTTAATGTGCATAAAAGGATACATACAGGAGAGAAACCATATTCATGTGATGTTTGTGACAAGACATTTAACCAAGCTTCCACCCTTAAGACGCATAAGCGGGTACATACTGCAGAGCGACCTTTTGCATGTGATGTTTGTGACATGACATTTCGCCAACCTTCGACCCTTAAAATACATAAGCGGAAACATACTTGAGGAAAGTCATACCGGGTGTCCCAAAATATTGCCCCCCCCCCTGTTTGACTCTGTTAAAGTATTGAATAGAGGTATGAGTTTCAAATGTTTATTTTAACATTCCAAACATCTTAACTGGCATATCGACATGTTGATGTTTCGTGCGTACTTCCTGAGTTATGAGCTCCCAAAGAAGAGTTAATAAAATCATCCAAAAAGCCAAGATTTGTAGATACTAACTGGAATATGTTTTTAAGAGAATACGAGAAAATTCCTTCTCTTTTTGTTGTTCCTCGCGATTGGATAAAAAAGGGGACATTTTACGGTGCACCCATTATGTATATGATACTTGTGAAAGGTATTAAATCGTTGTGCCCTGTGAGTCGTAAGAAGTTAAAAATTTTGCTAACCACTAGTGTTAGCATGGGCAATTCGGACGCTATTGTTATGATTTTACTATGAAGTTACTAAAATATTATGATTTTTCCCACGCAAATATTATTTTCTTCTCCTAAAAGTCTTTTTGCCCTCAGATTAACTTTCGAATTACGAATAAACTGCCAACGAAAACATCCGGCTCTTAGGTTGGGAGGCAGATGTTTTGTTGACGGTTTATTCGCGGCTCGAAAGTTGATCTGAGGGCCTAAAGGCCTTATGGAGAAACGCACAATATTTGGGTGGGTAAAATCATAATTACATAATAATTTCATAGCAAAATTCCAACAAGGGTTTCCGAATTGCCCATGATTTTAGCCATTCATCAGATTTTTAAACTGATAATCATTGTATAGTCAACACAACATGTCAACATGGGCTTTGTTTACACGATATCGGATTGCTTTCGTACTGGATTGGTATCAGCAATCCAATATGGGAAACATACCGTTTACGACGCATTTACATGTTACAGGATTTCATTTAATTTTTTTACAGGCGACATTATAAAAATATTTCATCTCTAAAGCCTTCAAAGCAGGCCTAAAATCCTTGATAAAAATCCACTCTCATGGAAATAGAAAATAGACGAAAAAAGCTGTGTGACTGTACAAAGTGTACTCGATTATACTGCAGCCGCTCTATATACCTCGTGGATGCTAGGGCGCTAAAACAGACCGATAGAATATGATTATGATAGCTGTAGGGCTAAATTGCTACCAAATTTGATCAAGGATTTTAGGCCTGTTTTGAAGGATTTTGATAGGAAGCATTTTTATAATATCGCTTGTAATTTGAGAAAGATACAACCGATTTCGAAAACTAGATTTGCTTAAATCTAGGTTGATATGTTAGCTGCACAGGTATTATCAGTTTAAAGGAATCTGAAAAATGGCTTGAGAGATATTGGCTTTCAAACGTCTATACATTCTTCTTGGCTCACCCGGTATCTACCAGGTATCTGAAAATGATGTATCGGTGTTTGCCGAAACGTACACTCATCATTTATAGACTATGTTCACTGACTCACGATTCCCATTGAAGAAAAAACATCACTTACAGTAAAAACCCGCGTGTAAGAACCTACTATTTTGCAAGTCAGCCTGGGTTCTTAAACAATGAATACAATGGATTGGTTCTTATAAAACAATTGACAATTTGACAATTTCAGCCTGTAGGTTCTTAATCCACAAGGTTCTTATTGTTATTATTATTATTATTATTATAATCTATTATTATTATTATTATTATTATTATTATTATTATTATTATTATTATTATTATTATTATTATTATTATTATTATTATTATTATTATTATTATTATTATTATTATTATTATCGATTTATTTAAAG
>REGM01000028.1:1615717-1631791 GCA_004194415.1 Aurelia aurita | reverse complement strand
CCCCCCCCCCCCCTGCATATAGAAAACTTGACATAGGCATTTTTCATGCTTTATATTGAGCGTTCGAAAAAACAGGATCGTTAATGATCATTTAGATCAAATTTGTATTGATACCCTGCAGATACTGAGCAATTCGTATCTATTCCAGAAAATATTTTATTTTGATTCAGTGGCGTAACGGAGACGTTCGGGGCCCTTAGGAACTTAATGTGAGTGGGCCCTTACGCAGTGACCAAGACGCGATCATGTTATAGGGGTTGAGATACGCGAAGAGAGCTCTAATGGGGGTGCAGGGGTATCCCGGGAAAATTTTTGAGACCACGCCAATTAGAACCTCAGAAAATGCCATATACGTGGAAGAGGCTTATTATGAGCACAAGATAATAATGATTCACCATTCATTCCTTTGCATACAGCACTTGGGAATGTCTTTACAAATAACAACAATGCGATTTTCATGGTGTCTATTATTCACAATGCCAACTCAGGGTTTTATTTTATGTATTTGATTCTCATGCTAGAAACTCTTTTGGCATGCCGGATATAAATGGCAAGGCAGTGCTGTTAAATTCAAGAAACATACTTTCCTTACAAAATTACCTGTGCTTGTTAGCCACCCACTGCACTGAATGCTACTTTCTTTGAAGTGGTTTCTGTCACATTTCATAATCTGAATTCTTCAGAGTCACAGAAATTCACTCCATTAATATTTTTTTTCATATTTCATTATTTATCTATTTATTAATCCAAGAAAAAGGAAAATTTCCACTGAGAGCTATATTGAAAGTGAGCAGCAACACAAACTCAAAACATTACGTCAATTTGTGGCCAGCAAACGTAAAAACGAAATTGAATCTGAAAGACAGGAGCGACTTTCAAGAAAGCGTTCGAATGCGGCCAAAAAGCAAGCAAATGAAACTGAATCTGAAAGGGAAGAGCGTCTTGCAAAACAGCCGCAGAATGCAGCCAATTAGATTGGTATGGTGAAACTGACCCTCGGAACCTGGTTGGATTAGTTGTATCGTTGATGATGCTTCGTCTTCGAATGCTTAGCTTTTAAAGAGTGTAAAAAGTTTCTCTAAAATGTTCACATGTTAACAACCATCCTATTGACGTTTATCAAAATGATTCAAAGCTGTCCACGTATATTTCTGTGTACATCTTTTTGGCACTATCTGCATGGAAAGTTTGCTCTTCGCTAAGCAATAGTATGTGATATTTGATTTTAAGTAGCTATGAGGTTCCTAGCAACTGTCATCTTTGAGGCAGTGGCGGAGCCACGGGGGGGAATGGGGGGGACGAGTCCCCCCCACTTTTCTCCGAGGTCTTTTTTCCAATTCGTCTAAATCCGTTGAGAAAATATCTAAGGAGGGGTTCAGTAGTTATCTTTAGGGTTTGATAGACAAATAAGGGTGTTTCTTGAGGGTAAAAAGGGCGTTTCCTGAGTATAAAAAGGGCGTGGCCCTGAAAATTTTTCCTATGGCTACGCACCAGGCCCCCATTTTCCTCCGCCCCCCACTTTTTTGCGGCTGGCGCCGCCACTGCTTTGAGGTCGCACCAAAGCTCCTCCGCCACAAAGTGGATACGTTCTGGCGTTTCTGTAACTCGAAAATAACTTCGTATGCATGTGTTTTACATGTCAAATGTATTATACCACATTGCAACCAGTATACCTCAATTTTCCTGCTTACCAGAAACTATTATGACTTCTGCGTGTATACAAAATTAATGCCACAAAGACAGACGCAGCACTTCACTTAACAAGGTTAACAGCTAGTTTTACATTGTATGGTTCTCTGTCTGATTTTTGGTATTCCTCTTAAATTTGTTCTTACGAAAAGTGAAAAGTACTTCGATTTTTTTATTAGCACGAATTTGGCTGCGACGCTCTTCACGTCATTCAAACGTGATTAAAGCAATCAATCCATTTCTGTGATTTGCAGCTACTGACATCATCAAGGATCATTGACGTTATGCAGGCATCGATATTCATACCTCGTTCTTTCTACTGTTGAGCTGTTTCTTTCATTGGTTTTGTTTTTGCGAAAACGCGCAGAAAGCGCAAATTATAAGAAACCATGCTTCTCTATTTGATATCAAAGCCTATGACAGACTTTGTAATCATCCAAAAGCATCTTATGGTCTCTCTTTCTTACTTCTACTGTAAACGACAACAGGTTAACTAACCGCAACTATGGCGTAACCCGATCTCGAATTGCATAGGTGTTTTTTTATAGGGAAGGAAATAAATGAAAACTAGGGTTTTCGCTAAGGGATAAGCCTGGACCACCTGTGGAATAGCTGAAAGTCTATTCCCTTGCGATCCTATCCTATTATGACAACCGACCAACCCCCTAACCCCCGTCTTTCTAGTTGTTTGTAAACGAGGCTGCTAAAATCATGAAAAGTTCAAATCAGATTCGGTCAGAAAGCTTGGATGAAAATCTGAAATCACGAAGTGCAGGTAAGTTGTTCCATTTTTCACAACAATTTCAGGTTTTTTTTGTGGTAAAGCTGTAACTAATAAAGTAGTGTTCCTGTAGGAGTAGGTCTTTTGCTGCGGTGATTAGAGCGGACATTTAACTGGATATGAGTGATATGTATGTTGAGAATATGGGCCTCTAATAATGCAAACCGACCATTACTTTAGAATAGGCCTAGACCCACGCACTCCCACGCACGGACCCAACTTTAGTTCCCCAGAACAAGATTCAGAACAAGATTTAGACTCACTGTAGATTCGGAAAAAGTTCATAATGTAACTAGCGATAAAATTCAATTGAGAAACTGCAGCCTCCTTGCATCAACAAATTCTGGTAATATGAATTTGATGATATCATTTGTTACAATTTTAAATCAGGTTTAGGTTTTGTATTAGAAGCTTTACAAAGATTCTTTTTTCGTAGCCGTTAATCACCAAGTCAATAGCTGGCCTATTTTACTTACCCATCACTGCGCCTGCATAAGCAACGTGCCACTCTATCACGCCGCAAGGATGTCATTGGACAGTCACACTAGAGGGGACCAGAGCACAACCAAAACTAAAGACAAGCTAACGTTGTTTATACCCACTTCAGATCGCGCGATTGATTGTCCTCTTGAGGAAACTTTCTTTTCATTCAAGTTATGATGTTCATACCATGAAAAAGCAAACAAAATATAGATTGTTGACTTTTCCTTTGGCATAGCATAAAGAGATATGAAGAAAGGAATACTGGGTGCACCAAAAGAGTTCAGCTGTTTGAAAATTTATAGTACCTAGAGCACTGTGATGGATTGGAGTGGAATAAATCCTGTCTGATAGCGGACTTAGACCAAAGTATTTCTGTGATTTTGTGTGTTTTACAAGTACTGATAAAGGTAAATTTGTCCTTACGAAAACCCCTTGTTTGTGAAATGCCTGCAAAACATCCATAAACACTTGATCAAACCAAAAGAGAGGTTTTACACAGGACAACACAAAACAGGTCCACATCAGCTATATGCTGCCAATTTAGTTAAACCTGCATATCAAATAAAATTATGTATGTATGTATGTATGTACTGTATGTACAGCCATTCCATAGTGACTCGCGTGACAAGTCACACATGGAACTAACTGTCTACTAAAATTTTATTGATTTTTCAAAGATTTTGATACAGTGGTAGAATGCCCTTAAGCCATTCTCTATGCTGACAATCTTTTCCCCCCAAAAAACATGCTTACTAATGCAAATTGTTGGTTTATTTGGTGTGACTGACGTGTGACCGTCACATTTGCAAATTCTTGACTTGAAGTTATTAATCTTAATTTTCCTGAGAAAGTTTAACATATTTTTTGACAAAACTTTTTGAGAAGTGGCCAGTGGTCATTAAGCTACCACATGAGCATAAATTTTGATTTAAAATATGGCTGCTTTCAGAAATAACATCAGAACCAATGCAGCGTGACTCGTGTGACCCAAAAATGTGACTCGTGTGATAAGTGAGAATTACGTAAAGAAAACTCAGTTTAAATCTTTTGCTGGAAGTGTAACATTAAAAGGAGAACTTTTTTACAGAACTGTGACCCCAATAGGATCACAAACTTCAATAACCTGACAAATCTTGTCCTTTTAAAGTTGGTTTCAGGCTTCTCAAAATTTCTCAAAGGCTTCCTATATTTTGCAAAATCTTGCTCTGTCAAATTTACTGTTGATCTTTTTCATGGAAAACCAGTATTTTTTAAATGTTTATAACCAGTATACTGTAGACCTAGTACCCAAATAAACATACAATTTTCTTTATATTTTCTACCTAAAATCAACTCTAAAGACCAGTTTTCTACTGTGACTCATGTTTCGTGACTCGCGTGACCAAACTTGAGGGTGATTTTTTACAAAAATTACCGAGGTGATCAATTTCAATTTAAGGGTCAGCATGGACATTTGTATGAAGACCAATACTAAGGTGTAATGTTGAAAAAACAAATTGAAGGGTTACGAATGAGAATACTTTTATTTTGAAAAATGTGACTCGCGTGACCTTTCACCAAGGGTGTTTTCAGTGCGGCATTACTTAGTTATTTGTTTCTTGACAAAAATTTTTTTGCTGCAATAACATTCTCTGTTATAATATCAAGTTAATAACATAAAAAGCAGTACAAAATCCTATTTATATAATTAAAAAATGAGAGCTATTTTTGTGAAATGGTACAAAGTTTATCAATGATGTCTAACAATAGTAGAGACTATTGTAGCCATGGCCACGCCCATTGTCGGCCATTTTTGAGAAATCTTTTTATAAACTTGCATAAGCAAGGTACAGTATTCTACTACTCAAAAAGCAATTTTTTCATCTTCAAATTCCAAAATAATTTTTTTCATCAAGATGTGTCATTTCTATGGAATGGCTGAAAAGTTGTTTTTTTCACAGGTGTCAGATGTCATCTGCAAGTTTATTGCCATGTAGCATTTATTTAAAATATGCAGTAGGAAATGAAGTTTATATAGTAAATGAATGCTACCTATAGTTATTTTATCCCATGGCAATAAATTTGCAGATGACTTCCGACACCTGTGAAAAAACAACTTTTGGTGAGAGTGATTAAATTTCCATGCGTATTTTCTGTGTGAGAGATTCCTTTACGACTTGATTGAGTGTTTTAGGCCCTTTTCAGTCATTTTGCAACCAATGATTTTTTGTAAAGTTGCATATGTCTTCTTTGCTCATAAAAATGCAAGAAAAATCACAAAACAACTTTAGTGTTTCTGCCATCAAGCGAAAATTGATTCATTCAAATCCATCCAGTATATATATATAGATATATATATATATACTGTATAGATATATATATATATATATATATAGATATATATATACTTTAAGCACTACGATTTTTCAAATGCCTGAACTTTTTTGTGTGTATCCGTTATATAGAACAATCTTTGTGAAACAATCTTGAAGATATCATAGTACTGTAATTTCCCCTGCGAAATGATCATTGCCCAACCGTGGTTTTCCAAGCGTTTACCATGGTTTCCTGGGTCTCAGAATGTGGTTTACAACTACCATGGTTTACAACTACCATGGTTTACAACTACCATGCTTTATAACTACCATGGTTTACAACTACCATGGTTTACAACTACCATGGTTTGCAATGGTTGGGCAATGAAATGGCAAGGGCTCAACCATGGTTAGACTGCAAATGTCAAATGGAACACATTTTCCAACCATTGTCTTTCCGCTGCAATTTCTTTGCAGCAATTTTAACAGTTTTCTACACTTCTCATGACTTTGGCTATGTGGCTAGGCAAATGTAAGCAAACATACAAATGTACGCAAAAAAGAGCAGGAAATTATGTTGAAATTTAATCATGTGGCCCATTTAACCACGTGCCCCTTTAACCTTATGGTTTAATGAGATTTTATCTGATACCTAATGTGAAAAAGACAACAGATATCTTTTTCGTGGCATTCTTATTTTTGTTTTCTGTTATGATAATTGTGATCTTTTGGTAACTTTCTTGTAAAATGAATGTGAAATGAATGAATGAGATATGAAAAGCTGCATGTCTTTATTATGTTTTTTGTAGAAAGGAAATGGAAATTTTTGCACATCAACAACAAGACTGTTCAAAAGAAATAAACAGAACTTGCATTTCAGAGGCCAAAACAAAAGGCAACTGTGGTGAGTCTGTATGGTTTCTATATACAGTATACGGTAGTTTACCGCTGTATGTGTCCCAAAGAAAGTATACAGATTTGGTCAGACCTACAGTACAGGCCTTGGGGCCTTGCCCACATTAACATGACAAGAATTCTTTAAAATTTTCCAGAATTCTTGAGCCATATGAAAGAATGTAAATTTTCATAAACAAAAATTCTTAGTCAGGAAGACCATATGTTAATGTCCGCAAGGCCTGTCCTGTAGCAATGAAAATTTAGCCTGAATCAATCTGAAATCTTTTTCAAAATGCTCCTTGATAATTAACTTGAACACAATTTGTTTATTGATGTTGTTGATATTGCTTTGAGAGTTAAACATTAATCTTTAAGTTCAAATTTATGCCTCCACTTCCAAACCAGAGTTTTCCCCTTTTTGATCTGCAAATTCTTGAAGCACAGTGAACTAGAGCTTGATAAAATTTGAAACAAGATGACACAAATTGAAAACTGCATTTAATAGAATCAGTTCTAGCAAATATAAAAAATTTGGCCCTAATCATCTTGGGAGTTCCGTTGTTATTTTTAGTATTATTTTTAACAGCAACATCTTATTATTAATCGATTGTTGCATCAATTAACTGTACCACAGAGCCCCCTTGATTACTGGTGTCACATTGTCTATATTTTGCTAGAGCTCTTCTATTGTACAGATTATTCTCATCTTTTTTTTTAATTTTATCAAGTTAATTGTTGATTTGTTCACTGTGCTTTAAGAATTTGCTTAGCCCAAAACGGGAAAGCTCTTATTTTGGAGGTGGAGGCAAATTTGAACGTTCAAGACTAATATCTCAACTCTCGAATCACCAATATCAACAGATAAGGTAACAGTATATTCAAGGTATATTGAGAAACAATTTTAACACATATTTTGGACTGATTTTCAAGCTAAATTCTCATTGCTAGGTCTGACCAAATCTTTTTCCTTTTTTTGGGACACCTGGTAGCAAATTTATATGGCCTAACATTTCTAGACAGACAAAAATGCAGGTATACATTTCTAGCTAAGTAAGAATGTTCTGTTGAGAATTCTTTCCTGCCACCATCTTCACTCATACAAGAGGCATACATTTAGTTTATGTTAAAATTGATCAAGTCACCATTTACGCATTCCTGACTGCAATCCTCATGCAGCTTGTATCCCAGCTCTGTCTATATGATTCTTTTAGTATTGTGTTTTTAAACAATCGCTGTGGGTGTACTGTATGTTACATTGCCTGCTAGACAGTGAATAATTGGGCGTAATTTATATAAGTTAAACCCACCTGAACCCAGAAGAACCCACCTGAATCCAGCAGCAACCCACCTGAATCCAGCGGAAACCAACCTGATGCATTAAAAATTCCTAAGATTGTTTATTACTAAGCCTATAGTAACCCTTTGTTTTTTTTAGTAACAAGATATTTTTTGAAAGGCACATGATGGAAGGTTTGGCATGAAGCCATTTATGAAGCCAGTTGATGCTTTTCATGGTCGAAGCTGAGTTGTTACATAATGAGCGGGCGTTTCCAGATAATTTTGAACATTTTCAGCCAATCAGACTGCTTAACAGAGTGTTGCCCTGACCATAAAGTAATAAAGAGAGATACAAGTTGTTGGAAACTGTTTCAGACCCAGAATTTATCAATCAAATGTTTACACCTCCTAAAGAGAATGGTTCAGTTTGCTTATTGCCATCACTTTAGAATTTTTTCCTACCTGTAAAATTAATAGTTATTGCTGCCCGCAGCGCAGCCTAACTAATCTTGCACAATCTCGCCATCTTCATCCATCGATCATTCAGGCATGGATGTGGCAATTCAATTCAATGCAATAAACGCTTGAGACAGGGACAAGGTAGTTGCTGTGGATAATGTCTGTGGTTGGAATTCGTTTTTAATACCAATAAAAGCACAATTGGATCACATCCCTTTCTCCTGTGTTAATTGCATAGAAGCCAATATACCGATTTGTCACCCATCACAATTCAATCAATGTAAACGGCGGAAACAGGGAACGAAACTCGGGCATCCAATGCGAAGCACTCACTTACTATTGTTATTGCTAGTTAGTAGGTATTTTATGTATCTCTTATTTCAGGCTGTCAATTCATAAGACCTGTGTCTGGATTTGAATGCTGTATTTGTAAAGTGGTCCTGCATTGTGAGGATGACATTAAAGAGCATTCCAGTTCTTCCCAGCATCTGTCAATATGTGAGGTAACAATTTACTACAATACTGGATGTGCCAGAAAAACTATCCACTTTTAACATGTCACGATAAATCGTACAATGCACTGATTTTGAAAATCTATGACTTAATCTTTAGCGGAAATCCAGAATTAGATTCCCGATTTTTTGGAAATTTTTTAGCCTTCTGTTTCTTGACTCGAAAACACTGAAAACGATAAAAAAACTTAGATCAAATTTTCTAAAGACTCAACATGAATGGACAAAGGAACAACTTTTTTGTGATGATTTGGGATTTAGAAATCGAATAGTTATATTCTGCAGTACGAGTGTTAGTTCAACAACCGGGCTATTGCAAAATTTGGGATGTGTTGCAATGACGTGCGTCGCCAAGCTGTTCCCCGCATGACAGTTCAACAAGAATCCATGCTTGCTTGACCTTTCGGAAGGTGGGACCATCATCCCTGGTATGACATACCCATTCTTAGTTCCCAAGTCGCAAAACTTGCGCACAAGTGCGTCTAAAAGCCTACACAAACTTAAAGATCATGTTGGCAACTAGGATAGTTTTTCAGGTATCAAAAACTCGAAAATATAATTGCTATGATCTTTACACTTTCACTTTGAATAAAAAATAATCGCCATTATTTTACTTGAAGTTGCGAAGTTACGAAATCGTTCAGATTTTCTGTTAAACATTAGTTCTCTCATATGTTGAACTCTCTCTCCTATTTTTCAAGATTCATGAACTGTTCTGTAGTCATTTGTCATTAACAAATGTCGGATAAAGTGAATTTTTAATTACTTTCACATACTTGTTAAGATCTGAATAGAGTAAACAATTTATCAGCTTTTTTTCCACATGGTTTCTATTTGCAAACCAATTTTGAGGTTTTCAACTTCAATAATCTGTTTTTGTTACCAATTTCATAGAGTTATTTGCAAAGCCATGCCGAGCATCCAAGTAACACAACCCTAAATCAAAACAATCTCAATGGACAGAGTATAGGAGATGATATCCCTGTAGACAAAAGTTATGGTAGGAATGAATGCGATGACGTTGGGGATGACAGCAAAAGAAATTTGGTAAGCTTACTAGTTCTAGATAATTGTATTTTACACATTTGCACATTGACAATACTTGTTCCAAGGTAAATTCAACGCAAATAGAGGGACCTACATAAACCGATATTATTTTCTTGTAGGGATTTCTTTCTTTGCTAATAAAAACAGTAGTTTTTGCGTTATTTTATAACTATGAAAGAATTGAAAGTACTACCGAGTGCCGCAAAAAGTAGCATATTTGATCAGGGCTAGCGATGTGAATTTATCTCCAATGAATTCACAATGATTTTAAAGCTAATCCATCCTGAAAAGTTAACTCAATCAAAGATACCTTGCAGGTCGATACTTGTACTTTCAAAGTTTAAATATTAATCTTGACAGTTTAGATTTGCCTACACATCCAAAGCAGAGTTTTGGCAATTTAGCCTTAGCAAATTCCTGAAGCACAACGAATAAGTCAACAATAGCCTCGACAACATATGAAACATAAATCTGAGTACATCATATTGTATTTGCAAAAACTCACGTATTATGCAGTTTTTAATTCTCATTTAGTTTTCATATGTAATTTCTCTGTGCCTCGGCCAAACGCTAAAGCTCTGGTTTGTAGGTGGAGGCAAATCTAATCTTTCAAGATTAATATTTCAACTCTCAAAGTACCAAGATCAGTGAACAACTTATCTATGTTCAAGAAGTTAACTTTTCAGGATTAGCTTAAAGTTATTGTGAATCGATTGGAGCTAAATTCGCATCGTTAGCCCTGATCAAATCTGTTACTTTTTTAGGACGCCCGGTATAACTAGATAAAGATATGATTTTTCTAACAGCTCGATCTTCGATTAAGTTTTGGCGGAATTAAATCAATGTGAGAATGTGCATGTTTTATGGTCTTCAATTTTTATTGCATATAATTCATTTATAGACAGAAAGAACGGGAATCAGCACACATGAAACTGCTCGAAAATTGCTATTATCTGTTACCTTGGAACTGACTCCCAACGAACCATGTTCTTCTACTACGTCCACCAGTGAAAACTTTGAGCAGCCAACTGTCAGTTCCGAAAGACAACAAAAACGGGCGTTCAATGAAATTTCTGATGCAGAAGTGAACCAGGAGAGTGATGGAGATATCAACTTAGATATCAACACGCACAATGACATAGGTGTTCCAGAAAAAGGTAATTTTCATGTTCAAATTTGAGGTGGTATTTTAGTGGAACAACTTGTAACAACTATGAATCTAAGTATGTCTAGACTCGTATGAGCAGGTCTGCTGTTGACACAGACTTGTGGGAACATTTCTAATATATAGCTGATCTAAAGACTTTTAAATGCTTTCCTTGTTGAGCAAAAAGACGACAGGCATTCGCCGAATAGTATGGCTCCATGGAATCTCACAACTTTGTTTGCTTCCCCCAATAGAACGAAGCATAGATAGACCTCACTGTTCTATAGTTATGGATTACTTTTCTAAAAATATAGTTTGCAGGATTCATAACAAAGTTCTAAAAATGGAATCATTTTCCATCAATTTATAGATTTGAGCAATTTAGCTCATTTTGTAACGATACCTTGTGTCCCAACATAGCGTCATACTGGGATTTTGAGAGTGTCTCGTTTATTTATCGAAATAAATCAATTCTGAAAGCTTAAAAGCTGTTCATCATTCTAAAACTTTAGGAGATAGATAGGCGAACATTGAAAAAGGAAGGTTGACTTCAAAGAAGTTATTTTTCATATTTTTATGATAATAAAAGTTACAATGACATATTACTAACACTGCTTACAATATTACTGTACTATACTACTAAAAGGATACCACAGGGAGCAAAAGGATGTGTCTACACTGCAGCCATTGCATAAAGTTAACACTACAAGTTAACACTACTAATGTATACGACGTAAGAAAAGAAATGAACAATACACGTAACTGTTACAAACAAACACAAGACAAAGAAAATAAAACAATTACTAAAAGGGGATGTGGTGGTTGTGTCATGTGTGGCTTGTAATGGAGTTTGAAATTTTCTAATTGAGTCGACCTGTTTTGTGGATAAAGCTTAAAGACCATAGGCGTTGAATCTTTGCAAAGCTTTAAAATTAATCCTGTAAAATATCATTGCCCCATTCATTCAAATGAATTGCTCGAAGGCACCTTTGTGTAATTTGCCATAATTCCAGAGAGATCATTTTTGATACCATCATTATTTTTGGAATTACTGCTTTTTATGTTTTATGAAAGGATGCACGAGAGGCACAGGCCTCATAAAAACATGTCTGTGCCTGCGAGCAAATAGCTGAGAAAAATGTGCCTGCAATCAAAGAGTTTATTTTATTTTTTCCTATATTGCTACCTAGCATCCAAGGTAGTTTTAGGACACTAAGCTAAGCTTATCGAGCAATGTCCTGGTCCTTCCTCTTGATGTGACCACACCTCGCGATTCCTTTAACCTGGAATTACAGAGGATTGGCGACTCTCCTCACTCTACGTAGCAGGTTCGACAGGGCGGTAAAGAATTCTGAGTACAGTAAAAGTGCCAGTATCTAATATGTTATTATGATTTGTGGCTGTGAGCGTCGCTCGTGTGCTCACGTACATTAATGAGGTCTGGAGAGGCAGTATCTACAGCTTTGACAAACATTAAAAGCACCATAAATTCTAAACTAATTGAGGAAAATCAATATGATCAATACAAGAAGTACTCAGTTTTTGAAGGTACAAGATGTTAGCAAGCAAAAGTCTTTAGCTTTTATGGTTTACAATTTAGCAATTTGATGACGTTACAACTTCAAAACTAGCAGAACTATGAAAAACGCTGTAATTCCAAAACTAATTAAGATATCAAAAATTTTTCTCTCTGGAATTATAGCAAATTACCTAAAGTCCCCTTGGAGCAATTCAGTTGAAAGAATGGGGCCATAACATTTTACACGATAATTTTGAAGTTTTGCAAAGATTTGACGCCTATGATAGCTTAAAGTTAACAGAAGAATACCTTAGTTATTCAAAGAAGTGACGAGCAACTGACGATTGATGGAGTTTCTAGCACTGTTTACAAAATTATCGTTGCAAATGCAAATGTCTCACAGCTTTATTGGCCTAAATTTTTGTTTCGCTTTTAAAGCAGCATGTTCTTGCAATTATTTCATTGGTTAATGTCTGACTGACAATTGCTACCGATCCTTTCCCTACTCACTATCGCGAGGGAGAATATTAGAGCAATTATATGCAAGTTTTTACAAATTTCCTATAGAAACTTATAGAAATTTTCTGAAGATTTACCCCCATACAAGATAGCATCATGTTTTATCGTTGTTGTGACGTCATGCCATCTGTATTAATACGAAAGGAGGTGAGCATTTGGTGTTTGATTTTGTATTCTGAAAGTACGCTTGAAAACAAATTTAATTCTCATCTGATTGTGTTCAGTTAGGGTTCTTTCTTTTAAGATATAAACAAAGCCTTGCACTTCTGCGATAGTGGCTGTGGTTTCAGACAAATATAGATTAACATGTTTCTCTTTTTTCTAATTTAGAACAACATCCGAAAAGGGAAGGCACTCCTCCAATGCTGAGAACGACAGGAAACAGAGAAAAATATGAGTGGCATAAGGATGATGAAGATTCTATCCCTGTCAATGGTAAAGTGCTCAATAGCAATAATTCAGCAGACAAACGTAACTCTACGAAGTCCCACACATATATTATATGCAATAAAGATTCCCCTGCACCTTCTAAGTCAAAGAGACATAACGGTGTTCATGTTAAGAAAAAGCAATGTACATGTGATATTTGTGGCAAATTATTCCCTACTCATCAACGCCTTAAAGTGCACCAAAAGGCACATGCTGGAAAGAATGTTTATTTGTGTGATACTTGTGGCAACTCTTGTCATAATCGAGGAAATTTTAAGGTGCATGAAATGATACATACCGGAGAGAAACGTTTTTTGTGTGATGTTTGTGGGAAATCATTTACTGACAGTAGCTCAATTAAAATGTATAAGCGAACATATACTGGAGAGGAATCTTACCCGTGTGACATTTGTGGGAAAGCTTTTACTGACAGTAGTAAACTTAAAAGACACAAACGGATACATACTGGAGAGAAACCATTTTCATGTGATGTTTGTGGGACGGCATTTACTCAAGTTGGAACCCTTATGTTGCACAAGAGTATTCACACTGGAGAGAAACCTTTCGTGTGTGATGTTTGTGGGAAAGCTTTTGCTTGCAGTAGCAGACTTAAAGTACACGAGCGAATACATACTGGAGAGAAACCATTTTCATGTGATGTTTGTGGGAAAGCATATACTGACAGTGGCAATCTTAAAATACACAAGCGAAAACATACTGGAGAGAAACCATTTTCATGTGATGTTTGTGGGAAAGCATTTACTGACAGTCGCAATATTAAAATACACCAGCGAATACATACTGGAGAGAAACCATTTTCATGTGATGTTTGTGGGACGGCATTTGCTCATGTTGGAACCCTTATAACGCACAAGCGTATTCACACTGGAGAGAAGCCTTTTGTGTGTGATGTTTGTGGGAAAGTGTTTACTCGCAGTAGCAGACTTAAAGTACACAAGCGAATACATACTGGAGAGAAACCATTTTCATGTGATGTTTGTGGGATGGCATTTGCTCATGTTGGAACCCTTATGATGCACAAGCGTATTCACACTGGAGAGAAACCTTTTGTGTGTGATGTTTGTGGGAAAGCTTTTGCTTGCAGTAGCAGACTTAAAGTACATGAGCGAATACATACTGGAGAGAAACCATTTTCATGTGAGGTTTGTGGGGTGGCATTTGCTCATGTTGGAACCCTTATAACGCACAAGCGTATTCACACTGGAGAGAAGCCTTTTTCGTGTGATGTTTGTGGGAAAGCATTTACTGACAGTAGCTCGCTTAAAAGACATAAGCGAATACACACTGGACAAAAAGCTTTTGTGTGTGATGTTTGTGGGAAATCATTTACCGACAATGGCTCAGTTAAAAGACATAAACGAATACACTCTGCAGAGAAATCTTATTCGTGTGATATTTGTGGAAAATCAGTTGCTAACAATGGCTCACTTGAAAAACATAAGCGAATACACACTAGAGAGAATTCTTACTCATGTGATATTTGTGGGAAAGCTTTTATTTGCAGTAGTAAACTTAAAGTACACAAGCGAATACATACTAGGGAGAAACCAGTTTTATGCGATGTTTGTGGGAAGGCATTTACCCAAGCTGGGACCCTTATAGCGCACAAGCGTATTCACACTGGAGAGAAACCTTTTTCGTGTGATGTTTGTGGGAAATCGTTTAATAGACAAAGTCATCTTAAAACCCACGAGCGAATCCATAGAATCCATACTGAGGACAAACCTTTTTTTTCGTGTGATGAGTGTGGGAAGGCCTTTTCCCATTTTGGTTCCCTTAAAACGCACAAGCGTATTCACACTGGAGAGAAGCCTTTTTCGTGTGATGTTTGTGGGAAGGCATTTACCCAACTTGGAACCCTTATAACGCATAACCGTATTCACACTGGAGAGAAACCTTTTGTGTGTGACATTTGTGGGAAAGCTTTTACTGAGAGTAGCAAACTTAAAAGACACAAACGAATACATACTGGAGAGAAACCATTTTCATGTGATGTTTGTGGGATAGCATTTACCCAAGCTAGAAGCATTATGATGCACAAGCGTATTCACACTGGAGAGAAGCCTTTTATGTGTGATGTTTGTGGGAAAGATTTTACCTGCAGTAGCAAACTTAAGGTACACAAGCGAATACATACTGGAGAGAAACCATTTTCATGTGATGTTTGTGGGAATGCATTTACTGAAAGTAGCAAACTTAAAGTACACAAGCGAATACATACTGGAGAGAAACCATTTTCATGTGATGTTTGTGGGATGGCATTTACCCAAAGAGGGAATCTTTTAACACATGAGCGTAAACGTAAACATACCGGAGAGAAGCCTTTTTCTTGTGATGTTTGCGGGAAGGTATTTACTGGAAAGGGGCAACTTGAAGACCATAAGAGAACACATACAGAACAGAAGAATATTTCATAGGATTTTTTATTGGAAAGCGTTTAACCGAGGTGGGTACCAACTGGAGTGCCAAGCGCGTCAAAAATAATTTATTGAAAAACATAGTACTTATTGCTAAAAACACACAACTTTGAGCAAAAATCGTAGGACTTCATATCTAAAATAGATATGCCCACTATGTACTTCTATTGTAAAAAGACTACTTACTTTATTGTTCAGAATAAAAATTCACACTGTTGCGCTTACGTCAAAATATAAATATATGAACGCTTTGACACGCAGAAAATCATACTCCTATCAACAAGGACAGATTTTGTAACACAATAGCAACAGTTGCTTTTGATTGACACCGCAATTCAAAGCGATTAGCGATTGTAGACAAAAGAAGTTCTCTCGACCAGTAATTCAAAACAAACAAAGCCGCAAAAGTTGCTGTGAGACCCAGGCAGCTAGCTTGCTCGTTGTGCATTCCAAAAATGGTTTTTAAGAGAAGACATGGGCATATATCGAAAGAAGAAGGATATATCTAAACATCTGCCTCGGGCATTCTTTTTATTTGGCTCAAAAGCTGAGCAGTAAGTATTTTAATTACACCCAAAAAAA
>REGM01000028.1:1569548-1610706 GCA_004194415.1 Aurelia aurita | reverse complement strand
CCCCTTTTGGATACATTATTCCGTGACTGGAGAAAAAGCAGCCTTAAAGGGGCTCCGTCTCCAAACTGTAAACAAATCTGTAAACACAATTGTTTTAGGCACGTGTCCATTGTCTTCTGCAGTTTGTTAGGTGGCTTCACCCAAGCCACCAAAAGGTCTTGAGCAATCGTAAAACACATGAATGTTTGGTTTGTTCCTCGGTGAAGTAAAAGGATTTATCTTCAAAATTACGCTTTCATTTTTGAAAAAAATGTCAAAGTCTATATGATATTGCCTATCAAAAGCTGCAAAATCACCCGTTTCAACCGATATTTGGAGACGGAGCCCCTTTATTGAGACCATGTTTGACTTTTCAACCAGACAACTGTTCAAATTCTAAGATCTTGTTTTCAAAAAGTTCTCGTGCATCTTTTTAGAGGAGTGATGTCATGGTGGACAAATGTATCCTTTCTCCGGAATTTGGATTATGATACGGCCTAACTAAAATCAAACAAGTAACAGTCTGCAAAGATTAAGCATGCCTTGATAAAGTTGCGATCAGAAGAGAGAAAAAAGCAAACCTGGAAAACGAGCATTTGCTGTCCACCTGCTTTCCAGCACGGCTCTTATCTTCACCCCCATAGCCCCAAAGTACCTCCTCACAAGGTCGATCAATGAATACATATAAGAATATGATCCATGTTAATTTCAAAATCATATTTCGTTACTTTTATTAGTGCTGGGTGCGTTTTTTATTCATTAGGCCCAGTATTTCGTTATTTTCTTGTTGACCAATCCAAAAACTGTTGAAAAACAGCCTTGAGGCTTTGTCAGTAATTACTTCATTGACCTGTCAATTATTGGTTCATCCGATGGATTAAGATTTCATTCCCAAACCAATTTCTTTAATTTTTTATAACTCATCTTGTTAGATTATGAAAACATGAATTTTAACTATGTCTAACGTTCTAAGTTAATTTCCTAACATAGTGACAAGTTTGACCGAGCCATTCTAGTCTTCTAGTTGCTATTAATTGTCAAGGTAATTCTATTTTCGTATTGCAACTTTAACTTAGTAACAAACACCAGCAAAGGTTTAATTCAAATATTTATTCAGAAATTCCAGCGATCATATTTTGATGAGATTACTAAATGTTTCAATTTCCTCACAAAGCATACTGCCGCAGGCAATTTATCGTGTTCGTTTCAAAGGGGTTTTCGTGGGTTTTTTCTGAGATAGCAAAAGGAAACCTCGATACAATATCCTTTAATTTAATATCGCTTCTTGTTTGATGTGAATCTCAGCTTTAGAGTTCCAAGCCTCCTATCTATGATTACGGCTCTATCTCTGGTCCTGTTCCAAAAAATAGTACAGTAATGCATCATGTGGCCCAATAAATGCCAAGGCATTTGAAAATTCACTAACCTTCAATGTTGCAACTGATTATAACGCATACATTTTTCACATGACTTTCCAATACTAAACTGACTTCTGGAGATGTCAATTTAGACAGTTAGAGCTGAAAATGTTGCTTGAACGAACATCTAATGGCCATTACACACTACACACTAGCTTGCGTGCAGCCTCTACTGTCACTGCGGAGGAAGACGGAGGGGAGGAGGAAAGAGCGGAAAGCTCCCTACCCTCTTTCCTCCCCCCCTCCGTCTTCCACCGCAGTGACAGTAGAGGCTGCACGCAGGCTAGTTACACAGGTCAGCATTTGTTGGCAACTTGTATGTCAACATTATTCCCCACAAATGTTTAATCGTGTGCATGTGCCTGTTTGCTGTTTCCAAAAGACTGGTAACATGTTGAACGAGAATGAACCTGTTCATTCTTGGCAACTTTGTCGGCGACGTTAAACGAAATATAAGGGACGAAGCAAAATTTATTTCATTACATAGCCGGTGGAGAGAAAAAATTTTATGCAAAAAATTTGCTCACCCTGTTGACATTTTTTTCAAAAACTAACCGCCCTGTAACCCTTTCTTCAAAAAATGTGTCTGCCTTTATTACTTCCAAGTGTTAGTTGTTATACTACAGATGAATAAGCTAACGATCATGACAATATTTATTCTGGTTGATGCCCAGAAAACATAACGTGTCCTTTTGGGCCTTTTGATACAAGTTTTTGCCAACGACAGATACAGTATTTACTTTGAAGATTTCAGATACAAACGACTGATGAAGTGCTCTTGGGTTTGGAAAGGATGGACACTATTTTACATCATTTTAAACACAACTCTTTAAGTACTTCACATGTTGTATGGTATTTACATTTTTCAGCGAAATGAACGATTTCATTTTCAAATTTCATTTTTAACTCATAGAAAAGTTACTGTCCCGTACATATTCGCGTGATGAAAAGTGGTAACTCCGTTCTGCATGGGCTAAAAAAAGTAGTTGCCCCGTCGAGTTTTGCTCTGGCCATGTTATGAAATATATTTTGCACTGTCCCTAACCAATCAAGAGCGGTATTTCAAATCATGTGATCCTATCATGCTGAATATGTGGTAGAAAATGTTGAATGAGTTTGTGTACTCCTGTGTATCAGACTTGATCAACAAATGTGGGCAGCATGTTGATCATGTTGAACATATTGAGCATCCTACACCAGCATACAAACTCATTCAGCATTTTTCATCTCGCATTCATGATGAAAACTCACGGGATCACATGATGGGAAAGACACCCTTGATTGGCCAGATTACGACACCCTTGATTGGCCAGATTACGTTCAACATCGCCAACAATGTTGCCAAGAATGAACATGTTCATCATGTTGCATGTTACCGACATTTTGGAAACTGTGCACAAAAACATACACACGATTCAACATTTGTGCCACAAATTAGGGGGAACAATGTCGGCATACATATTGCTAACAAATATTTACCCGTGTGTAATGGCCTTAACACGCCAAGTGAGTAAATAAAAAAGGTTTTACTTTTGCCGAATTTTCCGAGCGAGTCAATGAAAACGCACACCGTTTGAAAGGCTACGGTTCCCTGAATATCANTATCAGTACTAGTCAGAACCGGAAGTGAGTTTAGGAGCCAAAAATTCACCCTTTGGGTGATTTACCCCGTTGTTTTTATTCCTGCCCCCCAGAAAAGCTAACTTGATATGGTTCCCTTGTGGTCCTTGGTCGTCCTTCTGCAGTTGGACACCCTGTGAGATACATGCTTAACCCATAATGCACTTGAAACAGCAGTTTCATCAGGATGTCATGGTCAAACCAGGGTCAAACCTTCTCTCGTCTCGCTGCAACTTCGACCGGCCAACAAACTTCCAAACTTTTGCCTCGAAAAGTCTCTGTTTTCGAAGAGTTATGCCACGAACGAAGACAAACAAGTTTAAAGGAACACAACGTCAGTCTATGACAGAAGAAGAGGGTCCTGAGAAAGTTAAAAAGTCGGCCAGTGAAAGGAAACTCGAAAGAAGAGAATCAGCTGATCTGCCTAGGCCATTCCCTAAGACGGACACAAACTTTGCTGCAGTTGAAGGAAATCGAATAATCGACATGAAGCTGTTGCAAGATGCTCTAACAGATGCTCATGTTTGTCCTGAAGGTATTTCATACACATTTTTTATTGGTTTTGAGAAAATTTTTGTCACATCACTACATACATGCATCAATCATCAATCGGAATTTACCTTCCTATCATTCACAACAGGTAGGGACTTGGTTGGTCAGGGTTTGTAGTAGTGGTTTGGTACTGTATGGACCTTGGTGTTTGCTAGGACATGTTTTGTTGGATGTGAATTCATTTTACAAGAAAGGTGTCAATAAACTTCATTTATTTTGCATTGGTTTCACATAAGAATGTATCTAACTCTTGGCAATACCATATGTCTTTTAGCAAATAAAACTAATATCTGTCTATTATCTTTTTTCAGGAAACTTGCTGTTGAAAGAGAATCTTTTGAAGAGAACTGGGATTTGTTCAGCACTTTACTTGTGTTGCTCAGTTTGTGATATAAAGCATAAGTTCTATACTTCAAAGCAGACAAGAGAGAAGGAAGCAGAGATCAACAAGCTGGCAACTTTTGCTGCTGTTGAGGCAGGCTTAGGAAGGGAAGGACTCTCTGACATAATGTCAATATTGAACATTCCGTCACCTGTGAGTGTATCCAATTATGCCAACCATGTCTCTAAGCTCCTCAGAACATCAAAGTCTGTATTTGATGATCAGATGTCAAATGCAGCGCAACGGCTTCGAAACACCCTAATCCAAGAGTCTGATGGAGAAATAGATGAAAATTCTATTATCGATGTGGCTGTGACATATGATGGGACATGGTCAAAGAGAGGATTCACTGCAAACCATGGTATTGGAGTAGTGATATCAGTTGACACTGGAGAGGTCCTTGACATGGAAATTCTCTCAAAAGTTTGTGAAATTTGTAAACAGGGCAAACCAAAGAAAGATCCAGCAACTTTTGAAGAGTGGAAAGTGAGTCACAAAGCTGATGGCTTGTGTCAAATAAATTATGAGGGATCCAGTCCAAATATGGAGACGGAGGCAGCACACAGGTTGTGGAGTAGATCAATCACACTCCATAACATAAGATACAAATGGATGATAAGCGATGGTGACAGCAAAGCACACCAGAGAGTCTTGCACGTGTATGGTGAATCTGAGTTGGATAAAGTGGAAAAGTTGGACTGTATTGGACATGTTGGCAAACGGATGTATAGGGCTTTGAGTGGGGTCAAAAGTGCTACCAAGGGGAAGTTGGCAGATGGAAAACCAGTTGGAGGAAGGAAGGGTCGCCTCACTGAGCCAGTTGTTAGAAGGTTGAGTGACCTATATAGGAATTCCATCAGGCAAAATGTGGACCCAGAAGCAAAGACACCAGACCAAAAGCAGGCAGGTGTTGAAAACCTCCAAAGAAACATCAAAGCTGTCCTGTATCATTCAGTGAAGCTTACTGATCCACAGCAACGACACCAATACTGTCCAGAGAATTCCTGGTGTGAGTGGAGAAAGGATGGCCAAAATTTAGAGAAGGATCATCATTTAGATCCTATTTTTCTTGAGCTACTGGAGCCATCATTTACAAGGCTCTCTGAATCCAAGCTAATGGAAAGGTGCTTGCCAGGGTTCTCTCAAAACCAGAATGAGAGTTTCAATAGCCTCATATGGAAAAGGGCTCCGAAACACACATGGCAAGGTCCAAAAAGAATCAAAATATCTGCTCATCTTGCTGCTTTACATTTTAACACTGGTGCATATGAAACAAGAACTGCTATTTTGTCTGATATGGAGATAAATCCATCTGTATGGCTTGAAATTTCAGCAGACAAGAAAGACAAAAAAAGGATATATGGCGCAAAGCGTGATAATGAAGAGGCTGTGAAGAGGAAGCGAAAGTTTTTGGTACTCGAAAAACAAGTTGCTGAGGCAAACTCCATAAGCAATGAGGGAACAACTTATTCAAGTGGCTCCTTTTAATTTCATGAGCCTTGGCATGTTTAGAAACAGTTAGTGAGAAATAACTCATACATACCTTTCATTATAACGAGTTTTCCAGGGTATTGAACAGAAAACTTCATTTGAACGCTAAGCAAAACTTTAAAGCCAATTTTCTCAAAACATGATTTTTGGATACCTTGGAGGGTTCAAAATGCAAAGGCTTTTTACTGACAAAAGATATAGTTTTGCAATTTGGACAGGCTGTTGATTGCTAATTTTACTTTCATCCTATTGAGCGAAATTTTTTGCGGACAATGAAAAAGGAGTCTGGGACCAAGTAAAGGTATACTAATGTATAACTCCATTTCAGAATGAGATATAAAAAAAATGCTCAATAGGTTTGTTGCTAGTTGTGAGTAGAACATTGTGTCCAAATTGCAAAAGATTATCTCAAGGCATTACAGAGCCTTAGGCTTTTTTGTGTCAACCAATCAGATGCCGCAAATCCGTTACCATGGCAACAATTGAATTTTGAATAATATAATTGTATAATTTGTCCAAAGAGCTTTCAAATGGTATGTGATGAAGGCAGTAGCTATTAGAGAACATGGATAAACTTATATTTTTAAAAATCAGCTTTTGACCCAGAAGCGGGGCCTTAACACGCCAAGTGAGTAAATAAAAAAGGTTGACTTTTGCCGAAATTTCCGAGCGAGTCAATAAAAACGCACACCGTTTGAAAGGCTACGGTTCCCTGAATATCACAAAAATGATATTCAAAAATGTCTTGGGCAATAGTTAACATGTTCAATTAAATTCAGAAATTTACCTGCCTTAAATCGGTCATTCTTTTCTGAGGTTATAAGAGATTTTCTGGAGAAAGCCTCTCCTAAAACCCTGCATAAACTGGTGAAAATGATACATCAAATTTTGTTGTTTATCCTGCCGTACAACCCGGGGGGGGGGGGGGGGTACACGACTTGTGGATGGACGNATTCGATGCTTCCTCAAAAGGTTTAGAAATTACGATGGTTTTAAGTTTTCTCAAAATTGTTCTTGAATTCTTAAAAAATTAGAAACGCACTCTAATTCTGAAAATATTGAAGATTTCTGATAAGTCTAACGGAAGAATTATTACAAGGTAGCTAAAGTTTCTTTCAAGCCATTCCATTCAAAGAAATAGGCCACAGAATTTTACACCGACCTTTTTAAAACTTTGAAACCTATGCTATGCTGCCTTGAATTACTTAAAATTTCGCGCTTATACCCATCTTGTCACGTTGTTTTGTGTCTAAAGCATGAAAAGACTTTTATTTTACTGCGATTACTGTCTTGTAACCAGTAAATCGGTCCAAACAAACTGAAAAAGTTTTTATTTGATCATTGCAAGTAAATTCGGTCATAGCCTTCCAAGTCAAATCGACGGTGGATCACTGCATGCGGACATGAGTTTTATTCTCGTTGCGGTAATGGGATTCCTTGGAATAAAAGGCAAAGATTGCCACTTTATCGACAAAATGTAGCTGGGAATAGGATTCCATTAATTTTTTCAATTAAGTACCATTTTGTATTTTCATATCATGTCAGTTTTGAAAATAGACCAACTTATCGCGCCCGTCGAGAAAATTAGGCCTATTTTAGTTGCTTGTCAAAATATGTAACTGCGTCTATTAGAGCTGAGATTTTTGGGGAGAAACAAGAAGCATTGAATATCAATTAAACGGAAGGTTTGAAAGGATTTCTACTTTGTGGTTTTACCAGCTATGTATTTTGAGATTTTGCTCAATTTAGACCAGGGAGCTTGTCACATCGCAGACAAGCGCTAGTGCGCGATTCCTCTCCAGTTTATAGCTCCCTGATTTAGACCCAAATTACCCCCACCCTTCCCTATACTCGAAACCTCCAATGGCTTTTCTTCAAGATGCAAACCTTCATGTTTTTAAGTACTCGATCTCGTAAACTTCGTCTCCCACAAATCACATGATTAAGATTTTTCTTCAGTATGCATCATTCCATCACCTTTAAGATGTCCACTTCTTTTGGTAGATTAATCACAAACAATAGTACAAGAAAGGCTTTTATCCATTATGTGTCCTTTTATGCATTTTACAACTACCCATACATGATTTTCAACAATGTTACACACAAAACCGGCTTTTTTCTGGTGTGTATTCTTTTGTGCTGCACTATTCTTGAACGATTTTCCACAACCGTTGCAGAAAAACGGTCTTGTCCGAGGGGCAAATCACTGATTATAATCTCGTACACTTTTCAAAATAATCACAAAATAATCCCAAAATAATCAAATAATCTCAAAATAATCTCAAAATAATCAAATAATCATGAAATTATCACAAAATAATCACAAAATAATCCTAAAATAATCTCAATAATCCTAAATTAATCAAATAATCATAAAATAATCACAAAATAATCATAAAATAATCTCTTGCGATTAATAATCTCGTACACTTTATTTGGGAGTGATTTGCCCCTCGGTCTTGTCCAGTATATGTCCTATTCTGAATTTTACACCTACTCGATCTTGAAACATCAAACACACATCAAATAAAGAAGACTTTTCTCAGGTATGAGTCCTTCTATGTCTTGCAATTCTGGCACGTTGCTGGAATAAATTTCCTCAATCGTTGCATGAAAACGGCCTCTCTACTGTGTGTATCTTTCATTTCCCTTCACTTTGAATGATTGTCTACAGATATTACATGAATAAGACTTTTTTCCGGTATGTACCCTTTCATGCTTCCTAAGATTTCCACTTGCTTTGGATGATTTTCCAAAAATGTTACAACCAAATACCCTCTCTCATGTGTGTAGCCTTGCATTCTTTCCTATATGTATCTGTTTTCGCGATCAAAGATCTCCTGTTGTTTTGAATGATTATCTACAATCATGGCACGAAAATAATGTTTTCCCCAGTATATTTGAATCTGTTTGTGCGATCGAAGATCTCCAGTTGTTTTGAATGATTTTCCACAGTCACTCATTGCACGAAAAAGGTTTTTCACCAATATGTATTCTTTTATGCACTTTATTACTGGAACACTGTCTGAATAATTTTCCATACACATTACACGGAAAATTGTAAAGAGATTCGGATGCAAAAAAGCGAGAAGATTTAGCACACTGAGGCCTTTCTTACTTATGTCGTCATCAGAGTGTGACAACTAAACAGTTTAGTTTTAAGTCAAACTCTGATGACGACATAAGTCATAAAAGCCTCAGTGCGCTAAATCTTCTCGCTTTTCCCCATCCGAATCTATTTACAATTTTCGTAAGTACCTTATCTGCCATTCATTACACGTAAAAACGTAAGAGGCTTTTCTCCAGTATTCACCATTCGATTCACGTTCAAATCAAACTTCCGGCTAAAGGCATTTCCACAAACATTACGCGAACAATACTTTTCTCCGGTATGTATCTTTTCGTGCACTTTAAGACTGGAACCCTGTTTGAATGATTTTCCACAAACAAGACAAGAGAATGGCCTTTCTCCAGTATGCACCCTTTCATCCGAATTTAGATGGCTAATCAGGCTAAACGATTTTCCACAGACAGTGCATGATTAAGGCTTTTCTCCAATGTGTACCCGTTCATGCGCATTTAGCTGGCTAATCAGGCTAAAAGATTTTCCACATACATTACATTAATAAGGCTTTGTTCCAGTATGTACCCTTTGATGCAAGTTTAAATCACTGATCTGGCTAAACGATTTTCCACAGACATTACACGAACAAGGCTTTTCTCTGGTATGTACCCTTCGATGCATGTTCAGATCGAACTTCCTGCTAAATTCTTTTCCACAAACATTACACGAATATGACTTAGTTCCGGGATGTATCTTTTCATGCACTTTAAGATTGGAACGCTGTTTGAATGATTTTCCACATACACTACACGAAAAAGGCCTTTCTCCAGTGTGTACCCTTTCATGCGCATTTAGATGGCCAATCAGGCTAAACGATTTTCCACATACATTACATGAATAAGGCTTTTCTCCTGTATGTACCCTTCGATGCACGTTTAAATCACTGACCTGGCTAAACGATTTTCCACAGACATTGCACGAAGAAGAATTTTCTCCAGTATGTATCCTTCGATGCACGTTTAGATCGAACTTCCGGCTATATGCTTTTCCACAAACATTACATGAATAAGACTTATCTCCGGTGTGTATCTTTTCATGCACTTTAAGATTGGAACCCCGTTTGAACGATTTTCCACATATATTACACAAAAAAGGCTTTTCTCCAGTGTGTACCCTTCCATGTGATTTGAGACTGTCAATCTGGTTAAACGATTTTCCACAGATATTGCATGAATAAGGTTTTTCACCAGAGTGTACCCTTTTATGTGCATTTAGATGGCCAATCAGGCTAAACGATTTTGCACAGACATTACACGAATGAGGTTTTTCTCCAGTATGTACTCTTTCGTGCCTTTCAAGATAAGATTTAGACTTGAAAGATTTTCCACATGCATGGCATGACAATGGCTTTTCTCCAGCATGTATTCTTTCATACACTTTAAGATTTCCATTCAGGTTAAATGATTTCCCAGAAACATCATATGAAAATGGTCTATCTTCGTTATGTTGTCTTTTAAGCCTTTCACAATTACCTGAAAAATAAAAACGATTTAAAATTAAAACTATAGTTTTGTTACACCTTTTGATAACAGGATGGGCGATGGTGCACTGATTTCTCAGGAAGCGAGGACAAAATAAACACTTTATTACCCATTGTTGCCCAGTTCTCTTATCAAGTTGAGTGGAAAAGATCAGTAACCTCTGCATAAAAACGTTGCTTTCTTTTCTCGTTTCTCTCTCGCTCTGCTTAGGCCAACAATATTTAAAATTTTCAAACATTCTCCTGCCTGGTCCAAAAAGTTGCAAATATGGAGAGCTTAAGTGGAAATTGCACCATCCCCTCCCCACAGTACTAATGATATCCCCCCACAGTACTAATGATATCCCCCCACGGTACTTATGATAACCCCGCACAGTCCTGAAACGAGAAATAGAAGTGTATTTTGCACTTTTTCTTGCATTTGTTTGAGTACTGAAAATAGGCTCATTTGATTGGTCGTCAGGGTCCCAAATAGCAATTTAGTACCTGCTACTAAGGGGTTTTGTAGATCCGAGAAAACTGAGTTTTACTTAAAACACTGTGAAACATGCCAGGCAATGCTGATCATACACTTGTTTGGATGTTCTGTGATAGAACCTTGGATCAAAGAATCAATCATGTCCATGAAAGGGCACTGCGCATCGCACAGAATGATTACAAACATGACTTTGGTTTTCTCTTGGAACAAACTAATTCGGTGCCCATCCATATAAGAAACTTGCAGTTGCTTATGACTGAAATTTCTAAAACAAAATTCGATCTGAATCCAACTTTCATGAAGGAAATTTTCGTGCAGCGAAACATCGGTGACAACCTAAGACATGGTAACGACGCGCAGCTTCCAAAGGTACGCACTACTATTGGAATCGAGACTATAGCCTTCCTTGGACATAGAATGTGGCAGGTATTACCACCTGAGATAAAAGATTCTAGCACTCTGTTTTAAAAAGCAAATAAGGTGCTGGAAAGGTGACAAGTGCAACTGCAGGCTTTGCAAGGTATATATACCATAAGTTGGGTTCCTAACAGGATAGACTTTTATGTTTTATCCTCATGTAATTAGCCTTAATATGTTTAATTTATTTTTTCTGTATTGTAGAGTAGGCTTAAATTAGCTGTAAATTTAGCTATAATTAATTCTCGCCTACTGTATAAATAAATTAATAATGATGATGATGATGATGATACCACAAAAAGCAAGCAGGGGACAAGCGACCAGGAACATGAAGCGTGCCAAAGATCAGTGGAAGCGTGCACATACGTTCTTCTGTACACAGTCTATCGTCATCATTATCATTAATAGATATCTGTTTAAAGGGGAATGGAACAGGGAACCCCTAAATACAGATAGCCTTAATGGCTATCTGTATAGACGGGAATGAAACGGGGAATGGAACGGGGAATAGAAGTTTGCTCATAATCAGTTTATTGGCATACGTTGAAAATATCATCATCATTCGCCTTCTCCGCCTTCGGCAGATTGCGCATCAACATGTGATAACTGTCTCCATAATTTTCGGTCTTTGACAGCAGCTTTCAGCGACATCAGGTTTCGTCCAGTCCAATGGCTAATGTTGTCTCGCCATCGTTTTGGTTGCTTTCCTCAACTACTTCTTCCTTCTATCATTCCTTCAAGGCAAATCTTGCTTACGCCTTTAGTACAGCGTTTGGTATGACCGTAGAACTTCAAGACCTTGGATTTAATTCTGGATGTGATAGGAATGAGCTTTGTTGTACGAAAAAGGTCTTCAATTCGCGTATGATCAGACAGTCTTTTGTTTGTCATGAATCTCATCATATGGCTTTGGAAAACGAAAAGTTTTTGCAATGATTTCGAGGTCCAGTTAACACATTCTAATCCATAGAGTACAACCGGTATCACGTAGGTGTTAAAGATCTTCGATTTTAGATGATAAGATATCCTTTTTGATGTTAGCGCTGCTTTATTCTTGTTAAAAGCTGACCATCCTAGGCCAATGCGATGTTGGACGGCGGCCAGTCCGTCATTTTTTGAGGAGAGTTTATGGCCTAGTTAGGTAAATTCAATTACTTCAGAGATTTGATTGCTATCAATGGTAAGATGAAGGTTTGTGTTGATTTTATCGGTTGTCATGCACTTGGTTTTGGAGACATTAATTTTCAAGCCGACTTCGGCTGCATATTTAGCTAGGAGATGGAGGAATGTTTGTAGTTCGTAACGCGAGTTACTTATGACAGCGATGTCGTCTGCGTAACTCAGATTGGAAAGAATGTGACCACCGATCGAGAAGCCAGATGGGCATTCATTTACAGCTTGAAGCACAAGTGCTGCAATGACGATGCAGAATAGAATAGCAGATAGAACATCACCTTGTTTAACTCCTTTCAGAATATCAACGCAACGTGACGTTCCAATATCTGTTTTGATATATGCTTTTGAGTTTTCACATGATTGTTTCAGAAGGTTGATGTATTTTTTGTTGGTTGATGTTTTATCTAGTAGGCTCCATAGGCAGGAAAGTTTGACACTGTCAAAGGCTTTCGTAAAGTCAATAAACGTAATATGCACAGAATTGTTAAATTCCATGGACTTTTCGATTATTTGTTCCAGGGCTAATATTTGCTCGATGGTTCCTCTGTCAGGTTGGCAAGCAGCTTGTGTCGTAGGAAAAGACGCATACAGGTCTGCTTTGGTTCGGGCTGCAATTATATTAACGAAGAGTTTGTAGACGTGGCTTAGAAGGCTTATTGGGCGATAATTGCCGCAATCAAGTCTGCTACCTTCCTTGTAGATCACAACAATGAGAGCTTCTTTGAAAAGTTGCGGTATTTTTCCTGTGGTTAGGATGCAGTTGAATAGGTGGTGTAGCGCATTGATGAGAGGCTCACCGCCAGGTTTGATATACTCAGAGTAGATATTATGTAGACCTGGGCTTTTCCCATTTTTCAGGTTGTTGATGGCAGAGGATATCTCATTTTTCAAGATCGGCTGAATTTCATCAGAAGTGGAGTCATCAATAATGATTTGGTTTGGGTCGTCAAAATAGAGTTCCTCGTAAAACTTTGCCCAGCGTTCGAGAATCTCGTCTTTGTTAGTAAGAACGGCTCCGTTACTGTCTTTGATACCCCAACTTATGTTTTAGGTCTTGCTTTAAGTTTTTTTAATGCAGCATGATACATTTTATGTGGTGGGAGGTTATTGAGTTTTTCAATACTACACTCAATATGATTCAATCTTTTCTGATTTTGTGTTTGTTGGAGATTGCTAGTTTTGTTTGTTGTGACATCCATTCTGGGATGGGTTCAGTGTTCCTTGGGAGTGTTTCCATGGAGGCATCATTTATACCGTTACATATAGTGTTGTATATGTTTTCCGAGTCAGTTTCTGATTCAAGACCAGTAAACCGGTTCTGCAAGGTTATCTGGAAACTTGCAGCTACTTCTTTGTGTTTGAGTTGTTCTATGTCAAGTTGTGGAATAGACTTTTTCTTTTGTGGCCAGTAGAAACTCAATCTAATTTTTTCACGTATCATGCGATGGTCTGATATGTCGGGGGTATTTAGTGCTGAACTGTCTAGAACATTTAGTCTCACTGATGGTTTTCGTGAAAGGATGAAGTCTATTTGATTTCTAGTCTTGCCATCAGTTGAGTTCCAAGTAAAGAGCTTTTTCTTTTGAAACATGGTGTTGGTGACTAGCAGATTATTTTTCACACAGAATTGGGCAAGGAGTTCTCCTCTGGTATTTGCAATACTTGGGGTATGTTTGCCAATTGCTGAAGGGAAGGTATCGTTGAAACTATATTAGACTTGAAATACAACAGTCACAAAAAGTTTCATTGATATTTTCTCAACTCAGCCAATTACTTTCCAAATATGGGGACGCTGTTGTCACGTTATCGAATTTGAAATGACGAAATATATAACTTAGGTCATCAACTAGATCTGTTTCTTATACCATTTTAGAGCAGTTTTTTGTGAAATCTTTGGCCGAAAAGAGAAAATGTCAACAATTCACGAAGTATTTGCCATACGTAAAAGCTTTATTTAGAAGCCTTACTAAGCCCCCTCCCCAATATGCCCCTTCATTCTAAGCCAAGATTGTGAATAAGCACTCTCTCTCTCTCTCTATTAGGCCCCCCCACTTATATCAAAAGCGAGAAATTAGCAAAGGTTTTAGAAAACTTGGCTCTGAACTTTATAGTACGGTTTCTTTGTGCCCAATTCTTATAGTAAAAATTTATTAATAAAATTTACAGAGTTTCTTAATTTTCAATATTGTGAAGAAATCGCAATGTTGTGTAGTCCATTGCAATTAGTTCAAATTCCTCGTTTTCCCTAATGCAGGAGGATGTGGCTTTGTCATTAGAACCATTTGGTGAGGCGAAATCTTGCATTAGGACAAACGAGGGACTTGAACTAATTGCAATGAACTCTACAATATTGTGATTTCCCAATAAACTATGGAGAAGTCTTGCTTCCTTAACGAACTCCTTTTCATGGCTAGTAGCATCATATGGTAGCACAATTTACATTTTACCGGTTCCCCTTCTTTATGTTCTTTAAACACAGTAACCCCGCTAGCTAAGGCCCAAAATATTTGTTAGTTCCTAGACCACTGTGGAGAAGTGCAAGACAGGCGGGGGGAAATACTTGTTTGGTTGCAAAGAGTAGGTATTCACATGTCTAAAAATTCTTAAAGTCTATCTCAAATTGAATGTCACTTGAGATTTGCGACAACATAAACTCTTCAATTTTGTTTATTCGCTGGCATTTTCACTTGACATCTAATTTGAGATTTGAGACAGACTAAGGTCTAACTACCCTGCTGTGTTCAAATAGTTGGAAACAGTATCAAAGCATAGCATAGCAATGGTAAGACCTGTACTCATACTCATATTTTCATGGGCTGGAATCTTTATACCAGTAAAATGAAAACAAAGGCAAATACCAAAGAAAAGACTTCAAAACTCATATAACCCTCTTTGAATGATTGCAAACAATCAATCAGAAGCTTGGATTTTTCTCCTGCATGTCCTAACTGGCATTAGCAAGTAATAAATCTATTCGATACCTAACTCTTAATGTACAGTTACACCCTAAAAAATACCAGATTTGGAGTACTGTGAATCGTTTTATTTGTAGACCAATTACCCAAGATATTGCACTCCTTGAAATGTATCTTGTGGTGCTACTATCAGCCTTTTGTCACATTCCTATGTAATTTTCAACCACAATAAAATTGGTCTGCAAATAAAAACATTCAAAATACTTCAAATCTTATCTGGGTATGAATAATTTCGGGCTTGACTGTATGAGCAAATGACCCTATTTTCAGGAAGCATCAATTATAAGCAAAACATTAAAACTTAAAAGTCACAGCAGCTGCTCTTGCATAATGACGTAGCATCACTTCATAAAGTAAACTTCGTTTGAAACAAACTTTTTCTTAAACATTGTTCGCAGGGTACCTCATTTTGCTCCTACCTACCAAAAAAATCCCAAGGGAGCAAGGGGGCAAGATATAGCAGGCATTCTAATGCTAACAACAGGAACAATTGACCCATTGTTTCCAGGTATTGGTTTAGTAATGAAACTCTGCATTTGTCCTTTTAAACAGTACATTCACAATCGACACAATCTGTAACAGTTCGATTGCGACTGGCTGAGTGGCTTAAGACATAGTCAATAGAAAAACCCTATTGAATATTTTTAAGAATATCTAAGAACGTATTTACATTGCACATTAATACGGCTTTCTCCGGTATGTATCATCGTTTTATGTTTATGACAACAACTAAATTTCATAATCTCTATCTCACATCAATTTCCCCAGTGTGAATCATTTCATGCACTTCAAGATGTCTTCTCTGATTGAACGATATTGCGCAAATATTACAAGAAAATGGCCGAGCATGCACCATTTTATGAGCTTTAAGGCTTCCCTTTGTCTTGAACGATTTTCTACAAACATTGCACAAAAAAAGCCTTTCCCCAGCATGCAATCTTTCATGCACTTCAAGATCTCTTCTCTCCTTGAATGAATTTCCACAAACATTACATGAAAACAGCTTAGCATGCACTATTTTATGAGCTTTAAGATGTCCACTCCTTTTGAACGATTTGTCACAAACAGTACACGAAAAAGGCCTTTCTCCGGTATGCATCCTTTTGTGATCTATGAGATGTCCATTGTTCTTGAACGATTTTCCACAAAAATTGCAGGAAAATGGCCTTTCCCCAGTATGTACTCTTTCATGCGCTTTAAGCTGTCCTTTCTGTTTGAAAGATTTTCCACAATCATTGCAGGAAAACGGCCTTTCTCCAGTATGTATCCATTTATGCTTTGTGCAATAATTCGCTTTCGAAAACTTCTTCCCACATTCATCACACGAATAAGGCCTTTCTTGTATGTGTCCTTCAGTATGTATCTTTTTATGTTGCATGAAAATCCTCGATCTCGAAAATTTCATCCCACACTCATCACATGAATAAGGTTCTTTTCCGATATGAATCCTTTCATGAGATTTTAGATTTGAACTTTGCTTGAATGATTTTCCACAAACACTACACGTAAAAGGCCTCTCTCCAGTATGTATTCTTTCATGTGTGCGAAGAACTGATTTGTGGTTGAATGATTTTCCACACAATTCACATGAATAAGGTTCTTCTCCAGCATGCATCCTTTCGTGCAATTTCAGATATGAACTTTGCTTGAATGATTTTCCACATAAATTATACAAATATGGGCGTTCATCAGAATGTATTCTTCTATGTTGTTTGCAATCATTCGACTTTGCAAATTTCATTCCACACACATCACATGAATAAGGCTTTTCTCCTGCGTGTATCCTTTCATGCTCTTTAAGAGGCCCTTTCAGGTTAAATGATTTTCCACAAAAATCACATGGAAATGGTCCATCTCTACTACGTTTTCTTTGAAGTCCTTCACAACTACCTGAAATATCAAAACGATTCAAACATACAGTATAACTTTGTTAAAAGTTTCCATAAAATTTTCATCAATAACTTCTCTTAGGATCATTTTTTCGGGGGAGATATGGGATAATATGCAACCCAGGAAGGCAGCGTTTACGTCAGACCCATAGTGAGATTTAGCCATAGTGAAATTTGGCACATGGGTGAAATTGTTTTGTATTGTTTTGTTTTGTTTGGTAAAATTTCAAAGTGGCAAAGTTGTAATGTCGCCATAGCAACTTCGATCGCATGATGACAAAAAAGCCCCATGGCAAGATTTCACCATGGTTAAAAAGGCCGTGGTGAATTGCAAGCCTAAATTAAATTGACCATGGTTGTGTCTTGTTAACGCAACAAATCTGCTATCTCTAAAATGAGGAAGAGCATTGATCTGCTAAAGTATCTCTCCAAATATCTACCCAGGATTACCCTAAACCAACTATATAAGCTTTGTGTGCGACCCCACCTAGACAATGGGGATGTTATCTATCATATTGCAGCTAAAGAATGTGAATTCACTCAAAACATAATTTTATCAAATTTCATGGAAAAATTAGAGTTTGTTCAGTATTCTGCTGCTCTTGCTGTAACAGGAACATGGAAGGGAATATCAGGAGAAACACTGTACGTAGAGCTTGACTGGGAGTTACTAAGTTCCCGGAGGTGGAGTAGACGCCTTATTTTGTTCTATAAGATTATGAATAATCTCACCCCCTTGTATAAAATGGAGCCAATCCCTCCACTTCATCAGTCACAATACTCTCTTCGCAACCAGGATGTTATTGGGCGATCAAGGGCAAGAACAGAAAAATTTCACTCTAGCTTTTATCCTAACTGCATATCTGAATGGAATAAACTTGATCCTGAAATCTGGCTTGCACCATCTGTTGCTGATTTTAAGACAAAGCTTCTATCAATAATTCGCCCCCTGCAAAATCTGTCTTCGGGATTCATGACGCAATAGGTTTATCGTATCTTTCCGAAATGAGGGTCGGTCTCAGTAGATTAAATTTTCACAAATTCAAGCACAATTTTAGGGATACCGTAAACCCAATGTGCCCAACCAACGATGGCATTGAGGATGCGGAGCACTTTTTGCTGTTTTGCCTTTCATTTGGCATTCAATGACGAGATCTTCTCGCTGGGGTTTCGGAATTATTACGACCATTTATCCAAATTGATAGCCTTTTAAACAACTTTTTGATACAATTTTTATTGTATGGTGATAAAGACCTTTCTAATGATGTTAATAAAACATGACTGACTCTAAATAGAACCGACTCTAAATTTCATCCACAAAACTGGTCGGCTTGGTTAAGATAATTTCAAACTTTTGTTATACACCACATAGACACTAAGTCCTTATTAATTTTGTTTCTTTCGTTTGTTCGTAAGTCTGTTTCACAGTGGATGTAAGGCATATAGTGTGAATGGCAATTCATAACACATAACTTAAATATTCAAAATCAATAATACTGTGGACTAGAAACTCTAACCTGGTAGCACAGGCGTCTTGAGCGTTGGGTACTCTGGAGGGGGAGCAGCGGCTGGCGGCGGCAGTTGTTGTCATCGTTGTTCTCTCGGCCGGGGGTTTCTGCAGTTCAGCATTATCGTCTGTGCTGGCCCGAAATCCAATGTGAAACAGGCTCTAGTATTTTATCAGTATTTAATCGTTTATGTGTAGTTTTTGTAGTTGTATATTTAGTTGTAATTTAGTAGCATGTTCTTTATGTAATTGCCATAGGGTAGTCATTGTATATTGCTCCCCGTGGTATCGGCCTGGTAGTGTTGCAAAGTAGTTCATATGTAGTATTTTAAGTACATTGTTCTTGTAAAAATTGTAATGGAATAAAAAAAACGCAACAGAAGCTATGACCACAAACCGTGATGAATTCACTACGGCTAAACTGATTTCACTACAGCTAAAACCGATTTCACTACGGCTAAATCCTACTACGGGCCTCATGTAAACGCTGCCTTAGAGTAACAACATGTAAACAACCTTTATGCATCTCTGGCTACCATAGCATATCCTTCTTTCTTTTGCTTTGTATCGCTATGTTTTTGCTTCTCTTGGCTTTGCCTACCCAGCACTTTTGATTCATTTAGAACACTTATGCGTTACGTACGTTCATTTTTTANTATTGTTCTTGTAAAAATTTTAATGGAATAAAAAAAACGCAACAGAAGCTATGACCACAAACCGTGATGAATTCACTACGGCTAAACTGATTTCACTACGGCTAAAACTGATTTCACTACGGCTAAATCCTACTACGGGCCTCGTGTAAACGCTGCCTTAGAGTAACAACATGTAAACAACCTTTATGCATCTCTGGCTACCATAGCGTATCCTTCTTTCTTTTGCTTTGTATCGCTATGTTTTTGCTTCTCTTGGCTTTGCCTACCCAGCCCTTTTGATTCATTTAGAACACTCATGCGTTACGTACGTTCATTTTTTAGGTCGCATGTTACCTTGACGTATTCTAGCTTTTAGCTAGGCCCTTGAATTATTGTAATAACAGCTACTGATGAAGATGTCATCGAAACATTTCACAAAGATATTGTGTCTCTCTGAATTGTTTTATTATCTTTTATCTGCTGCCCAATTTGGCGCATGAATCATCGTGAAAAAGTAATAAGTATCCCGCTATAATGTATGCTATAATGTCTCATTAAATCCCGGGTGGTGTGAGGTTGCACCATTATCGGGTATCAATTTCATTGATTTCATGTCAGGTTCCAGATTTATGGGTAAGACTTTTAACGATATCTGGATCTATTGGTATGTCTTTAGTTCTGATTTGCAGATTCCCTTTAAGTTAACTCTGCTTTCCGCTCTGATGAGCACGGAAAGCCAGTTTTCAGAAATCCTCCTCGCCAGAAACTTATCAATTACTCTGGAACGCTGGAACAAATCGGTCTATCGAAATTCTATAAAAAGCATGGTATTACCCATATTTCTTGGCAATCGAAAGATATATTAAACGCAGTCGTTTGCTTTCGCAGCTTTTAAGACTGATCATTTTAAAATCTTGTATAGGTTTCAGAAGAACTTCATTATCCACTCCGCTAATCTAAAGATTTCAATCAAACTTTTTTACCACTGACACGACATGTCTATGGAGACACATGCCAAATTTGAAGGCAAAAGCTTGGCTAGTTTTCCGCGATAAAATTTTTAAGTTTGGTAGCGTACTCTACTACAAACGAAGAGGATGTACTAAAACTATCAGTTTTATGTGACAGCAATGGAAGAAAATAAGGGATCTTTTTAATTTCTTCTTTTTTAAATTCATATCTTAAGTCAAAGTGTAGCAGTTTTTCTCTTCTTTTCTGCATGTCTTCATGTCTTCATTTTCTATCGATTTATTTGGTGTGAGAGTTTTCATATAGATTTTTCGATTGTTTAATAAACACCTCTCTTTAATAACCGCCGACCCAATTTNTGCCAAATTTGAAGGCAAAAGCTTGGCTAGTTTTCCGCGATAAAATTTTTAAGTTTGGTAGCGTACTCTACTACAAACGAAGAGGATGTACTAAAACTATCAGTTTTATGTGACAGCAATGGAAGAAAATAAGGGATCTTTTTAATTTCTTCTTTTTTAAATTCATATCTTAAGTCAAAGTGTAGCAGTTTTTCTCTTCTTTTCTGCATGTCTTCATGTCTTCATTTTCTATCGATTTATTTGGTGTGAGAGTTTTCATATAGATTTTTCGATTGTTTAATAAACACCTCTCTTTAATAAACGCCGCACCAAATTTCCTCAAAATTTAATAAACGCTCAGTACCGCATAAAATCGAGCAGGAAGTTACCTTTTTCCAAAGACTGTGGTTCCTCGCATGTGCTGATATCTAAGTTACCATTGACTTCATTTGCTACGTTCAATTCTTCATCAGTGGTTGATGTCTTCTCACAATTGTCTGCTTCTGAAGTTCCATCAATTGCATGTTTCTGTGTATTTTCAGAGATACTTGCTGACCATCGATTGTCACTCATTGACGTAGTGGTAGTGCATGTTTCTTTGGCAATTGATGCTGAATTTGCACCTGAAGTCCAAACATGCCCAACTTCTTGTCCGCTGCTTTCAATCTAAAAGTGACTGACATGTAAGAAACGAACAAAATCACAAGAAGCCCTTCAAATTTGAGACTTCTTTAACAGAATTCATCCTTAAAGCTTAGGCAAAACGATCCAATATTTTCAGCAAACATTCACCTAACGATTGCTAACTGTCAGTATTGGATTGTTTGGCCACCATGTTGGCACGTCCAACATTTGTTAGCAATAAAGTTCGAAATCGATATAAAATTTTGGAAGTCCCTGACGGGAATTCTCATTGTTCAGAGATCTTGTTGGAAAATGTTGGATCGTTTTGCATGATCCGCTGAAATTTGTTGGCCTTGTTGGAACTTTCATAGGGTCACTTACAGGCAGCAGGTGTCAACAACAAGCATCACGTAAATCAGGGCCACCGTCTTTTTTCAAGCAAAGACAAATATCATATGAAATATTACATGAAATGTTGTATGAATCGTTGGATGCAATATTGTATCGTTTGGCCACCCTTTGTATTCTTGTACCCCATAACGTGTGAAATCAATCAATGTCTGATACAATCAATGTCTGATACAATCAATGTCTGGTAAAGCTTCCAAACAAGAAATAAGAAAACAAGAAACAATCAATGTCTAGTAAAGCTTCCAAAAAATAAAACCGAATATGCACGCAAATCATTTCGTTTCATGGGGGCAAAAATCTACAATGAAATACCTGTTGACATACGAAGAACTGAATTATTCAATACTTTGAACAGCATATTAAGCAACATTTTACCCAAACCTTCTTATTTTGAAGATGTAATATATGATGTTAATACAATTGCTGTAAATTCTTCATAATCTATACATACTTTTATAGGGTTTTGGTAGTTTTACTGTCTTTTTACGTTAATCAGGACACACAAGAATAACACATAAACGTTGAAGTGTTATTAATCCTGTATTAAAGCTGCAAATCTGCAAAATTGAAAATGCAGTCTCTAATCCAACATGTTCAACCTTTTCAAAAGGCCAGCTCCAAGAAATAACTCTAGAACGGTATAGTCGATTTAGCAAAATAAGTTGTCACGTCAAAGTAAGCCTTTCCACGATAACATGTCATCTCGTAAGTGGAAATTTGTGCATGATCCATAACTGCACAACCCCGCAAACGCCGATAAATCTTTGACTCACTACTTGTTCGATAAACGCCGATATTTTCTGGCTTGGGTTAGGGTTAGGATAAAGCTGAAAGATCTCAGTGGTAGGGATGGTAAATAAAATTATCAAACCTTTATATCGTTGTCAATTGTATATCCTGGCATTAATTCCCCATTGTAATTTTCACCATGATTATGTAAGTCATTATCACTGTCCTCTAAAAATCCTCCAATGATGCCATCTTTGTCATCATCATTATTATAATCATAATCATCGCCCTCTTCTTGTTTGATATTTATAGCTGTGTAAGCCCCTTTTTGCTCTCCTTGAAAAGAAGTCTCTGACAAGTCACACAGATAATTTCTACTTGTTTGTGATTCTGTGATAGACACCCTCTCGTCTAATTCAGTGTTGTCAACATTGGCATCTTCAATCTTCACTTGACTTCCTTCAAAGCTATTCTGCTTTTCTTCTTCGTCTAACAAGGTATTGCATCTCCCACTTGAATCACTTGCTCTTTGATCTGATTCACCAAAATGGTCCTCTTCAACATTATCTGTATTCCTAACACCAGGATAACTCTCTCTTCCATGACTACCATCATGTACCTAATCACGATAATAATTCAAACAGAACTCATAAAGTCAAGAAACAATAAATTTTAGCTTTTTGGGACTTATACCTCATATTTTTCAGAATCAACATACAATTATCCAAGTCAGATGCTCAAATTCAACGCAGTTTTAATCCAAAACCATATGAAAATTAACCGTTAAATTGTTTTAGCTAAATAAATGGAAAACATTTGGCAATAACATCTTGCATTTGACAATAGAGGGGGGTTTAATAGAGAGGGGGCTTGATAGAGAATGGGGCTTACAACAAACGAAGTAAGGTACAGAATCTACCAAAAATACATCTTTGTAGATCCTGTTCGTAATCCCATTTTTAGCTAAATGTTCATATTTGCAAAATGAAAATTCCAAAATATAGCAAACTTGTTTCAAATGTTTTGATCTGTGATCTATCAATGAATGAACTGTTTTTAATGAACCGTATTCAATGAACTCTATCAATGAACTACTTTTTACAATAATATGAAATTTGAAATCAGGAAGAAAACAATTTAAAGATCACATGAAAATGGAATTTTTGACAATTTAAATAACGAAGCTAGCATAGGTTCCAAATCTTTAAATTGGCGTAAAAAGGTCGGTGTAAAATTATGTGACCTATTTCTTTGAATTGAATGCCTTGAAAGAAATGTTAGCTACTTTGCTAAAATTCTACCGTTGGACTTTCCAGAAATCTTCAATATTTCTCGAACTTACAGCGTATTTTATATTTCTCGAACTTACAGCGTATTTTATATTTCAACTCATTTGAGGATGTGACGTCATCAAATTTCTGAATCATAAACCAGAAGAGTGAAAGACTTTTGCTTCATACCATATTGTAGACATTCATAAACGATGTTTTTCTTGAAAATTATTCTGTTGTTCCTCAAAAAGTTTAGAAATTGCAATGGTTTTAAGTTCTTTTCGAAAATTTTTCTTTAATTCTTAGAAAAGAAGAAAAACACTCTAATTCTGAAAATATTGAAGATTTCAGAAAAATCCAACGGTAGATTTATAGCAAGGTAGCTAAAGTTTCTTTCAAGAAATTCAATTCAAAGAAATAGGTCACATAATTTTACATCAACCTTTTAAAGATTTGGAACCTATGATATCGAAGCTACTCCTAACTTCTTTGTTTTTGCATTCTGAACAGAAGAGCACATGGCGTTCTAGTGGAACTTTCGNATTCCATTGTATTTGATGACCTCGAGAGATTATCAAATGTACTGGACAATGAGGGCACTCAGACATCTTTTGTTCTATATTTAAAATAGGCGTTATATATCCGTCTTTGTCTTTAAAGCTTAGGCAAAACGATCCAATATTTTCAGCAAACATTCACCTAACGATTGCTAGCTGTCAGTATTGGATTGTTTGGCCACCATGTTGGCACGTCCAACATTTGTTAGCAATAAAGTTCGAAATCGATACAAAATTTTGGAAGTCCCTGACGGGAATTCTCATTGTTCAGAGATCTTGTTGGAAAATGTTGGATCGTTTTGCATGGTCCGCTGAAATCTGTTGGCCTTGTTGGAACTTTCATAGGGTCACTTACAGGCAGCAGGTGTCAACAACAAGCATCACGTAAATCAGGGCCACCGTCTTTTTTCAAGCAAAGACAAATATCATATGAAATATTACATGAAATGTTGTATGAACAGTTGGATGAAATAATGTATCGTTTGGCCACCCCTTGTATTCTTGTACCCCATAACGTGTGAAATCAATCAATGTCTGATACAATCAATGTCTGGTAAAGCTTCCAAACAAGAAATAAGAAAACAAGAAACAATCAATGTCTAGTAAAGCTTCCAAAAAAAAATAAAACCGAAAATGCACGCAAATCATTTCGTTTCATGGGGGCAAAAATCTACAATGAAATACCTGTTGACATACGAAAAACTGAATTATTCAATGACTTTGAACAGCATATTAAGCAACATTTTACACAAACCTTCTTATTTTGAATATGTAATATATGATGTTAATAGAATTGCTGTAAATTCTTCATAATCTATACATACTTTTATAGGGTTTTGGTAGTTTTACTTTTTTTTACGTTAATCAGGACACACAAGAATAACACATAAACGTTGAAGTGTTATTAATCCTGTATTAAAGCTGCAAATCGGAATTGTAGTCTCTAATCCACCATGTTCAACCTTTTCAAAAGGCCAGCTCCAAGAAATAACTCTAGAACGGTATAGTCGATTTAGCAAAATAAGTTGTCACGTCAAAGTAAGCCTTTCCACGATAACATGTCATCTCGTAAGTGGAAATGTGTGCATGATCCATAACTGCACAACCCCGCAAACGCGGATAAATCTTTGACTCACTACTTGTTCGATAAACGCCGATACTTTCTGGCTTGGGTTAGGGTGAGGATAAAGCTGAAAGATCACAGGAATAGAGATGGTAAATAAAATTATCAAACCTNCGGAATTGTAGTCTCTAATCCACCATGTTCAACCTTTTCAAAAGGCCAGCTCCAAGAAATAACTCTAGAACGGTATAGTCGATTTAGCAAAATAAGTTGTCACGTCAAAGTAAGCCTTTCCACGATAACATGTCATCTCGTAAGTGGAAATGTGTGCATGATCCATAACTGCACAACCCCGCAAACGCGGATAAATCTTTGACTCACTACTTGTTCGATAAACGCCGATACTTTCTGGCTTGGGTTAGGGTGAGGATAAAGCTGAAAGATCACAGGAGTAGAGATGGTAAATAAAATTATCAAACCTTTATATCGTTGTCAATTGTATATCCTGGCATTAATGCCCCATTGTAATTTTCACCATGATTATGTAAGTCATTATCACTGTCCTCTAAAAATCCTCCAATGATGCCATCTTTGTCATCATCATTATTATAATCATAATCATCGCCCTCTTCTTGTTTGATATTTATAGCTGTGTAAGCCCCTTTTTGTTCTCCTTGAAAAGAAGTCTCTGACAAGTCACACAGATAATTTCTACTTGTTTGTGATTCTGTGATAGACACCCTCTCGTCTAATTCAGTGTTGTCAACATTGGCATCTTCAATCTTCACTTGACTTCCTTCAAAGCTATTCTGCTTTTCTTCTTCGTCTAACAAGGTATTGCATCTCCCACTTGAATCACTTGCTCTTTGATCTGATTCACCAAAATGGTCCTCTTCAACATTATCTGTATTCCTAACACCAGGATAACTCTCTCTTCCATGACTACCATCATGTACCTAATCACGATAATAATTCAAACAGAACTCATAAAGTCAAGAAACAATAAATTTTAGCTTTTTGGGACTTATACCTCATATTTTTCAGAATCAACATACAATTATCCAAGTCAGATGCTCAAATTCAACGCAGTTTTAATCCAAAACCATATGAAAATTAACCGTTAAATTGTTTTAGCTAAATAAATGGAAAACATTTGGCAATAACATCTTGCATTTGACAATAGAGGGGGGTTTAATAGAGAGGGGGCTTGATAGAGAATGGGGCTTACAACAAACGAAGTAAGGTACAGAATCTACCAAAAATACATCTTTGTAGATCCTGTTCGTAATCCCATTTTTAGCTAAATGTTCATATTTGCAAAATGAAAATTCCAAAATATAGCAAACTTGTTTCAAATGTTTTGATCTGTGATCTATCAACTGTTTTTAATGAACCGTATTCAATGAACTCTATCAGTGAACTACTTTTTACAATAATATGAAATTTGAAATCAGGAAGAAAACAATTTAAAGATCACATGAAAATGGAATTTTTGACAATTTAAATAACGAAGCTAGCATAGGTTCCAAATCTTTAAATTGGCGTAAAAAGGTCGGTGTAAAATTATGTGACCTATTTCTTTGAATTGAATGCCTTGAAAGAAATGTTAGCTACTTTGCTAAAATTCTACCGTTGGACTTTCCAGAAATCTTCAATATTTCTCGAACTTACAGCGTATTTTATATTTCTCGAACTTACAGCGTATTTTATATTTCAACTCATTTGAGGATGTGACGTCATCAAATTTCTGAATCATAAACCAGAAGAGTGAAAGACTTTTGCTTCATACCATATTGTAGACATTCATAAACGATGTTTTTCTTGAAAATTATTCTGTTGTTCCTCAAAAAGTTTAGAAATTGCAATGGTTTTAAGTTCTTTTCGAAAATTTTTCTTTAATTCTTAGAAAAGAAGAAAAACACTCTAATTCTGAAAATATTGAAGATTTCAGAAAAATCCAACGGTAGATTTATAGCAAGGTAGCTAAAGTTTCTTTCAAGAAATTCAATTCAAAGAAATAGGTCACATAATTTTACATCAACCTTTTAAAGATTTGGAACCTATGATATCGAAGCTACTCCTAACTTCTTTGTTTTTGCATTCTGAACAGAAGAGCACATGGCGTTCTAGTGGAACTTTCGATCGAGATATTACCAAGACGATTCAAACTGAGTAAATTCTTATTTGAGAATGGAGTTGTTTTGGATACACTTAACTTCAAAGTCTGTCTCAAATTAGATGTCACGTAAGAGATTTGCGACAACACAAAATTACTCATGAAGAACCTTTCAATTGTTGTTATTTGCGGGCATTTGCACGTAACATCTAATTTGAGATAGACATCATTCCTAAGAGAATGAGCCCCTGTTTCCCAACCTGACTATATAAGATAAATGGTACTTTGGTGGAAGTTCTGGTAAAGAATCTCCTCAGTAAAGATACCTTAAAGTGCAACTGAACCTTTCAGGATATTTTGATTTTTCGAAAGAACGTTGCTTAGTTTGATCGATAAAAATAATTAAAATCAATTATTTGGAGATATTCAAATATTCAATAGGAAAAAGGGCGATTTTTACCCCCCCCCCCCCAATTTGGCGTCGAGACCGTGTCATTCGGAGAACTGGGAACGAATCTGCTCTTGACGTCATACCAGGAATAAATAAAATCGATTCATTTCGGTAGCTCACAAACTCTATGTATTCTTCGTAAAGTTTAACGATGCTGAAACTTCAGCAAGCTATTTCAAATAATGGACTCACCAAAAAGTAATCAATCCGCTTCAAGTGACGGCTTAAGTATGCATTCGGATATTGATTATGATTTAGAAGTATCAATCGCTTTGATTTTGGTTGGAAAAGACATGAGCGATTGATACGACCCTGATAGGTCGCTACCACAGTCTCTGCATATCTTGTCTAGCACTCTTCCAACCGTGCTGCGGAGCCATAGGATCTCCACGCCACCAAAATCGTACCAATCACTCATGCTGCTTCTCTCAATGTGGATTCATTTTGGCAAAACAATAAGATAGCTTTTCACCATATAAAAATGAGACCACCAGAAATTGCCGCAAAAATTAGCCTATCTGCCTTTCGGCACTCATATACTTTTTCAGCTCACATATACTTTTTCAGGTAAAAATATCTAGAGATCTAAAAAAAACAACAACAAATTTCAATTTTACATACATGTAAAAACTAGGTTACATTTAATTTGATTCAAATTAAAATTTGTCGTATTTCTTTTGAAGTTTCTAGTGAATACCGTAAAAGCTCTATTTAGCTCCACCCCCTCTCAATGTAAGAGGGATCGACCTTGCAGTTACGATAATAATAAAATATGTGGTTTAACGTGCGCAGACAAGGAAAACGATGAGACGTTGCTATGACGTTGTTATGACGTTGTTATGACGTTTTTATGACGTTGTTATGATGTTTTTAGGACGTTGTTATGACGCAAGACGTTGTTATGCGACGATAGTCATGATACTAACCAAAGAATATACATTATGAATAAACTTAAATAATAATTCTTATCGGAAGTGATTACATACAATACAATACAATACAATACAATACAATACAATACAATACAATACAATACAATACAATAAAATACAATACAACAGAATAGAATAGAATAGAATGAAGGAGAAAGAGAATNGCTATGACGTTGTTATGACGTTGTTATGACGTTTTTATGACGTTGTTATGATGTTTTTAGGACGTTGTTATGACGCAAGACGTTGTTATGCGACGATAGTCATGATACTAACCAAAGAATATACATTATGAATAAACTTAAATAATAATTCTTATCGGAAGTGATTACATACAATACAATACAATACAATACAATACAATACAATACAATACAATACAATACAATACAATAAAATACAATACAACAGAATAGAATAGAATAGAATGAAGGAGAAAGAGAATGTCCATACATTAGAGTTAACGTGACAAAGAGGGTGGAAGTGAGATACTTTTATTCCTACTACATTTATGGAGCCCCATCCATCTCTAATCAATCCCTCCCTTCTAAACCAAAGTTTTAAGTAATGCCCCTTTCTATTAAGCCCCACCCCCTACTTATCTCAAATGTGAGAGGATACCAAAGATTTTCCATTTATTCAGCCAAAACAAGTTTGGATGTTAATATCTCTATATGGTTTAGGGATAAAATGATTTGAATTTATGTATTTGTCTAGAAGAAGTGCATGTTGATTCCGCAAGATATGAGGTAAAATACCCTAAAAGTAACTATCTATAGCCTTGTCATTTGACTTTGTGCATAAGCCGCCTCTCTAATAGGTTCCCCTCTCTTTTAAGCCTGCCCTTTGAAGACTCCGAAATTAAATAAGCCCCCGAGGGCTCAATAGAGCTTTTACGGTAGGCTACTTTTACGGAATTTTGGTAAAATAATCTCTGATTACCATGTACTTACCAAATTTCTTTTGAAACAATTTCTAGCAGTATCAAATTCCTTAATACCATGATTCTGGTTTGCCATGAGGTCATCTTCTGTAATATCTCTATTGACATTGGTTTGATGGGGGTTTACGGCATTTTGATGCTGAATGTGAGTTTTCAAATGTATCTAAAACAATGAAGTATAATAGGCTATACTACCGAGTGCATCAAAATGATGTATCGGCGTTTGCCAAATCTCTTATAAGAACTTTCTAGAAGATGTAGCTCCGATTCAATGTTTGTAATCGACATTTTCTGCTATCGATATTGCTGAGATAAGAAACAGGAAAACGGAAGAAGTTAACAAACTGTAGAATCAATTTTTACCTTGTAGATTGTCTTATGCTGACAAGAACTAATATGGTCTTCAATATCGTCCCAATTACGAATGAATACATTACACAAATGACATTCAAATCCAGAAACCGGTTTTATGAATTCACATCCTGCAAGAAAATGGAGAGTCATAACTTACTATAACCTGGTGTAGTAAAACATTACCTGGGGACAAGAACTAATTCAACAGAGTGTATTAGGAGACAAGTAGATAACATTTAGTATAATTTACAGGCAAATGTCAGAATTCCACTCACTAGGCATTTTTGTTTGCTAGTTGATATTTAGAAAACAGCCAATTTTCTGATGCAATAAACCTTTTTGCCGTTCTACAAAAGAGTCTGGTTCGACCAATGTTTTTATACATTTTAAGGAAATCGGAGCAATTTTCGAGGGTAAAAAAACAGTGATAGAAGCTCTCAAACTGCTGAATCGAACATTTCATATAAAAAATTAGAACAACTAAAACGTCTATTACAAGAAAAAAACGAAATTCAAACATCCATAAAGTTCCTGTTGAACAACAAGCGGGAACTCACGCTTGTGAAAATCACACAGGCATGATTTTCTCTCGCATAATCCCAAGAGGTGGACAGTGAGCATGAGGACATTAATCTGAAAATGAAATTTTGAAATCAAGTTATTCATTATGATATTCTGAGAGGCATTTGACCTTATGATTAAAGTAAAAAATGATTATGTAGGTGAGGAAAAACACAATCCCCGTTTGAAAGGTCACTATTTCCAGGATATCAAGGCAATAATATTGGCGCATATAGTATCTAATAGTGGACATGCTTAAAGGGGCAGTCAGACGCAAAACGCGGGTAACAGGTTTTGCGTGGCCCTATCCCATAAGTATAGGCCTAAATGCCAAAGCATGTTTACATTACCTTTCTCTTGGTTGTAATTCCGACGAAATTAATCAAGCAGCTTATTCAGTATTGTTCGAGAAGGTTCCATTGACCTTTAGGTCTTTCCAAGCATCATAAATCTGACTCAAAAACCATGTTCTTCAGTGGGTTTTGTGCCAGCTTCGAATTGTAAATCTTCTCTTTACAGCTTCAATATTCCTCGGACAAGATCGCTATTTACCATTTTCAGGCATTTCCGATCAATGAAATAGCTTAGCAAATACATTAAATTAACATAGACAAACAATATTTTTCAATTCAATTCGCAAGATTACTAATAACGGCTTCGATGGGGAGAGATTAAAACATGCGATTATCTTAGTCAAAATCTCCATTGACGAGTCGATGCTTAGCCTAAGCATTTTCAGTTCAAATGTCCCGCGCAGCCTCACGTCCAACTGCCTCTTTAAACATGCTTTAAAATTTACCTGACTGAAATCAGCCACTCTGTTATGCAATTATGATGGAGTTGAACAGCGGGAACTCGCATGGTTTAAATCATACCGGTGCATATGGAGCGTGGTTTGTGTCTTTATTGCAATAGTACTTTTTGTATGGAGTTTGATAATTTCATTTGCCAATTAACCTTTTTATGTGGTCTTCCTTCACCTTTCGGATGACATAATGCTTTTTCTATGGCTTTTAAATTCTCAATGACATTTAATATTCCGTGTAGTATTTTGTTCTTACATTTGCAATGTTTCTTATGACATTACCCCCTTTTTTATATGGTCTTTCACATTCTTGATGACATATAATATTTCGTGTGGTGTTTCAATTTCGTATGACATTCGTCATGACAAGGTGCATTTCGACATGACATGATGCATTTCGACATAACATGATGCATTGCGTAGTGGCGGGAAAATCAAGCTCTTTGGATCACGTGGGCGGCTAATCATATTCACAATCTGAGCACTTCTGTGAGGAAAACATGCCTAACCATCGCCAAATTATACGTCAAAAAGCTCAAGATGTCTAATGAATAAGTTCGGCAAGCTGTCAACCGGATAACGGAATTGGCTGCTGAATAAAAACACCCAGAATATTTTGGATCTGCGTCCAAGTGAAGCCAAAAGTTCTTAGAAATATCAGTTGATTTTCGCATATTATGAGTTTAGGTCGTCCGCGATGGCCCTGGCTTTGATTTACAATTACGCCTGAATTTTCCAGTCTTTCGATGACTCGGTCAATTATCGATCTCATTTCCAAAATAGTTGCAATTATTCTTTGGGTTTCTTGATTGCGAGTAGGCCCAAGAATGGAAGGCTGTACTGGATATATCGTCCAGGTGGCGAGCAACATCATGGAGAAAATCTGGGTCACCAACCAAATCATTGTTGTTAGTTACTTGGAGGAAAACTCCTCGAGCAGCTTCAATGTAGGCAGTCAATGCTTCATTGCGGTTTTCCCCTGCAACTGCAAGTCGTTGACGTATAATTTGGCGATGGTTAGGCATGTTTTCCTCACAGAAATACTCAGATTGTGAATATGATTAGGCGCCCACGTGATCCAAAGAGCTTGATTTTCCCGCCACTACGCAATGCATCAAGTTATGTCGAAATGCATCATGTCATGTCGAAATGCATCATGTCATGTCGAAATGCACCTTGTCTGACGAATGTCATACGAAATTGAAACACCACACGAAAAATTATATGTCATCAAGAATGTGAAAGACCATATAAAACAGGGGGTAATGTCATAAGAAACATTGCAAATGTAAGAACAAAATACTACACGGAATAGTAAATGTCATTGAGAATTTAAAAGCCATAGAAAAAGCATTATGTCATCCGAAAGGTGAAGGAAGACCATATAAAAATGTTAATTGGCAAATGAAATTATCAAACTCCATACAAAAAGTACTATTGTAATAAAGACACAAACCACGCTCCATAGGTGCAAACGAAAACAATTTTGTCGGGTGAATGGTGTCAATTCAAAAACTGAGGGTATAGATATGGGCGTACCCCAAGGCTCATGTCTTGGCCCCCTTCTTTTTCCTTATTTATATCAATGATCTACCGTGAGCTGTTCAAAATTCAGCGGTTTTAATGTATGCTGATAATACAAGTCTGTGCTACCAAATCTTCGGATATTACTGTGCTGAATGAGGCCATTAATAATGTTGCGAAAACGCATTCCATGCCTGTTTCTACTAAACAAAAGCATAACCTCCTCAAAAATCGAAATGAGGATTTGGAATTGAAAATTCGCGACAATGAGCTCGAAGTAGTCCAAAAAACAAAATACCTTGGTGTGCAGATCGACAACTCTCTTAACTGGAAGGAACACATCAAGACTGTTTCTACTAAAGTTTCTAGAGCTATTGGCTTTCTAAAACATGCCAAGACTTTCCTATCACAGGAAACACTGAAGACTATTTACACAGGTATTGTCGAGCCACATTTTCGATATTGTTGCTCTGTTTGGGGTTGTGCCGGTTCGACTGAGCTTAATCAGTTGCAAAAACTCCAAAACCGAGCTGCTAGAATTATAACCAACAGCAGCTTTGACACCTCAAGCAGACCACTTATTGACAGACTGGGTTGGAAGACCATTGAAGAACTTGTAACTAGTGAATCTAAAACAATGGTATTCAAGTCCCTGCATGAACTGGCTCCGCAATACATGTGCGACCTCTTCACCCGAAACTCACAGTGCTCCTCGTATATCCTGCGCAATACTGAGACAGATTTAAGACTGCCCAAGAAAAAGTCAAGTAATGGGCAGAAATGTTTTCTTATCGAGGAGCAAAATTGTGGAATGGCCTTCCAGCCGGTACGAAGCAGGCATCTTCCCTAAATAGTTTTAAACAATCTATTTAGGCTTTAATTTCTCATTTTATAGTAGACTTTGTAACTTTGTATTAGGCTTTTAACATGATGGTTTTTATATTGTATTTAATTTCTTCTTAAATAATTTTATATTTCAATTAAAGTTTTTAGTGGAGGGCCCCTTGTAAAACAGCTCCGGCTGAAGGAGCAACCCTCCTTAAAAGAATCAAATATCAAATATCAAATGGATTTTCTCGAGAAAGCCCCTTCAACAAACCTTCAAAACTGACCTAAAATCACTATGAATTTTCCAAATATTTCTGCTGTACAACAACAGTGGCTTCAATACGTTTTAGCATGTGTTATCCTCTTGAAAGGAAGAAATCACCTATACTAATTGTTATCCTACCAGGGATGACACTTTCATCCTCCCAAAGAGACAGCACGTGACATAGCATGTATAAGTCATTGCTGCAAGGCAGAAATATTGTGGAAATTTGATCGTGATTCTATGGCATTGTGGAGGTTTTCTTGAAGGGGCTTTCTCGAGAAAATCCCTCATAATTTCAAAACCAAGTGGCTGGTTTCCATCAGGTAAATAAATTTTAAAATTCATCTGAAAATATCCACTTCAGCTATCAAGTAATATAGTTTCCAACTGCCATGATATCAAGGGAGCAGTGGCCTTTCAAACGGAGATTTTTTCTTTACTCATCCAGTATTTATGTTTTCATCAGAAAATAAATTGTAACTTACTGTAATTTGACTTTGCTACGACATCCAGGGTGTCCCAAAAAAACATGTGCACCATTTGAATGGCTGATGAATCCGATTTTCCCACTTTTAAAATTTTTCATTAAAAGAGGTTCCAACTTAGAATTAGATACCTTGTTGTGAAATTCTGATAAGTAGTTGCTGATTTATGAAGCAGGAAAGTCAAAATTACTCGTTGGCTGAAAACCAGAGGATTTAATATTCTCCATCAATGTCAAAATCAAAGAAATTAAGTGAAAAACGTATCTAGCCCAGTGCTCTAATTTTCTTAAGTGAAACACATACTCATAAATTAGATTTTGCGATAACCAAAAAGAAAAAGTATCTCTAGGGTTGGTAAAAATGAAGATGTGCAGCACAAGTGCTGCAGGCCATGACATGCGTCCATCACTCATTTTGATTCTCAAAAGTCATGAAATCCTTTTAAACCAACAAGATTGCTTTCCATTGGCTTCCTGGTAAATATTCTTGAGCAATTTGATCATTTATTACCCCCAAATGGGTTTCCTGGTACAAATGCAAAGTTGAAGTCCATTTGATTCTAAAATTCAAGTTATAAGGTTAAGTACGGAGATAATATCCTCTGGTTTTGAAACAACCGTGGTTTTGACTTTGTTGTCCATAAATCAGCAACTACTTCTCAGATTTACTCAAACTTGGTATCAAACTCTGAGTTGACGTCTCTTCTATTCACAAATCTGAAAAACGGGAAAATTAGATTTATAACTCATTCACAGTAGCCACTCAAACGATTTTTGGGACACCCTTTAGAAATTTTGTAACTTTGATGCACCTTTTCATTTCTTAAATATTTACATATTCTTAAAATGCAAAAACTATATTTTCAATCTTAACTTTTGTTTATATATTTCAATTTTTATACTACAGTATGTATATACTTGTTTAATTTCTTTAGAATATGATTTCGGTGAGAATTTTCCAATTTTATCTTGACTATAAAACTATTAGGCAAAGAAATGCATATTTTACAAAAACTGATAAATCATAAGCTCCTTGACCAATTAAATAATATTTAAAAGGGAAATCAAAGATATATATACAGTAGCAAACTTGTTTCATAAGTTTCGATGAATGATCTTTTTAAATCAAGTTCTTACAGTCAACTCAATGAAAAAGATCATAGATAAAAACAACTGAAAAAAATATGGTATATTTTTTTATTCTCTTTACCAAAACCCTGCTATTCATTTCAAACGTTTGTAAAAATGGCTGAAAACCTCATTAAAATTTTTAGAAATATTTCTGTCCTACGTGGCACATATAAAAAGTATTTATGAATCAATTCATAAAGGCATAGCCGAAGGACTGTGGACTTTAGTCCTTGTAACAGAAAATGTGTTTATCCCTCTAATAGCCATTTGTTATCTCTCTACCCAATTTACTGAAGTCTTGAAAAGCTCCATGTCCATCTTGAAGTGAAAAGTATTGACGCTCTGAAATTTGAGGCTCTTTAGCACAGTGGTATAATCATGCAACTTTAAAGCTATAGTTCAGACAGCAGCATAAAAAACTGGAACCCCCACATCAGCCTCATGGCAAGGTCTGACTTATCATAAATTTGGCTACTTCTGTGATCCTAGCACTTGACGTTAAAATCTGCAATCACTTTCCCCCTCACAAAGCATTGTAAACAAACGAAGTTCTCTGGAAATAATACAAGATTATATTCAAACTTACTAAGGCTAAGAAGAATTCAAGATATAACAAACCTAAAACACCTTACCACAGTTTTCCTTTGTTTTGTACTCTGCAGCACAAGTAGTTTTGCTTATTTCTATTGAACAATGCTTGTTTTGTTGATCCTGTCCACAAATCTCCATTTTATTTCTAAAAAAATATAAAGAGTAAAGAGTATGATAGGAGCAACTGTCATACAGTGCAGGCCTCCTTGTAAACATCAACATCACAAGAATTCTCAAAGAAATCCTAAGAATTTTCAAGAATTTTTGGCATTTTGATAAGAATTCTTGAGAGGTAGGAAAGATTGTATGCATTTTTAAACAAGAATTTTTTAAAAAGATAATAATTATCTTAAGAATTCTTAAAGATATTGAGAAATCAGTAGGAAAAGTGCAACTTCATTATTAATTTCAGAACAAGGATGACGATAATAAAAATTTTCTTTTTGTTGTATCCGTTCATATTATCTTATATTAAAAGACCCATTGTCAACCATCATCCTTTGCAGACCAAAATTCGATTTTCACATGATACAAAAAGTCATTTCTAGCGTAGAAATCTTAACCCATTTTGAGCCATTTTGAGCCAGTCTGAGTAGAAAATATAAAAAAACTTTTTGCTTGCTTCGCTCGCACTTCCACAGCATAGCATAGGTTCCAAATCTTTAAAAAGGTTGATGTAAAATTCTGTGACCTATTTCTTTAAATGAAATGGCTTGAAAGGAACTTTATCTACTTTGCCATATTTCTACCGTTGAACTTTTCAGAAATATTAAATATTTTCAGAATTATATATAGTGTTTTTTGAAAAAAACTTAAAACCATCGTAATTTCTAAAGCTTTTGAGGAAATATTGATTAATTTTCAAGAAAAACATAGTTTATGAATGTCTACAATATGGTATCAAGCAAAAGTCTTTCACTCTTATGGTTTAAGATTTAGACATTTGATGACGTCACATCTTCAAATGAGTTGAAATATAAAATACTCTGTGATTTCGAAAAATCTTTAGCGCAACAGTAGATCCTTTTTTTATTGCTCGCCATGTTGAAATGATATTATCGATTCTGTGAGGGCAACTTTGTCAAAAGAACAGTCTTGTGTAAATGAAGCCATTCAAAAAATATGTGCCCCAGTAGCTATTTAAAGTGTTCATTTGTTTTTCGCCTGAATAGTTAAGTAGTTAACGATTTACAGGAGTAGATGACTTCCTGAGTGTTAAAGAGGAGATTAAAAGGTGAGGAAATTTAATTAAGGTCAAAATAATCAAAATTTTAGTAATGAATGAAAGCCCAAGGCGGGCGGTTTCCTTTTGAACTGACGTGGAGGCGAGCGATGAGTAGCTCGCCTCGGCCACCCGAGGCGAGCGCGGAGGCGGGCGCGGGTGATCGCCCGCCTTAAACGGCCAGGCCTGGGTCACCGACTCGATTAGGTCTTCTCTACTTATGCGATCCCAGCGCTTGGCGCTTGTTCTTAAGGGCCGTCCAAAAATCCACTTCGTCACGGATAGCGGAATTTGGCCGTTAGGGGGGGAGAGGGTTCAGCCAGAATCCGTTATGCGTGACAGAATTGAACCTAAAAAAATTCTGCTTTGAACTTTGATTGTTTTGAGCGAGGATTGTTTTGTTTGGGATGATTTTTATCAGTTCCAAGGACTGGTTTTTTGGAATACACTGTTGGAAAAAGCTAATTTCAGGAGCAGCATGGTTGTCTTGGTGTTGATGAAACTCAAATGAGGTGAGTTTAGTAGCACACACACAGTATAAAGCAAGCTCAAAACGGTCGGTTGATGAACCTTGCACCAGCGCTAGTAGCATAAGCATCTATATAGCATATTAGAACACATATATTTTGTATGTCCGCTAAGGGGAGGGGGAGGAGGGTGCTGATACTCCGGCCAGTTGCCGGAGCTTGGCCAGAGCCTGGCTGGAGCCAATTAAAAAATGTAAAAAGGGCTTTGGCCGGAGCTAGTTTGTGGCCGGAGCTGAAAATTTACTGAGACAGTATTGCATAGAAAATGGCATCAAACCTTCAATTTTGACCCTTCAATTTAGCTTTAAGCTTTTATGCTTTGTGTTAAATTCTTCTTTTTTGGTTTCTTACATTCATATTAAAAAAGAAACTTGATGAACTTGATGAACTTATAGGCTATATGAGCTGGGTGCTTTTAACATGTCGAAGAACCCTTTGAAGCATCTTGAAGCATAAACATATTCAGTTCAGAACAAAAAGGATTTTTGAAGATTATTGATGGATTTTCTTGAAAACAAAGGTTTTTGCCAAAGATGTAGTATGACATTTGCTTATTTTTTGGGAGTGAAATGCCCCGTGATATACAATATAATATGACTTAGTGTCCAGATTGATAATATTGATGAACACGGGATGAACAGAGGAGCATTTTCAAGTATAAGTTGGTTCACAAATAATGATATCAATTGATTGAAGGAAATACAGGAAAATACACTGGAAATACTCAAACTAAACGTTATGTGCCATATGAAATGATGATTTTAATGGAGTTGTCTAACACTACATACTAGAAAGATTGATTATTGAAATGTGTTTTGAAGTTTTGGGCGTTTATAAATAATTTTGGATCAAACTGGCCGGAGCTTGGCCGGAGCTTGGCCGGAGCTGGCCGGAGCAGGCCGGAGCAGGCCGGAGCAGAAAAAAAATGCAAAAAGTGCCAGAATAATCCGGCCATAGCTCCGGCCATAGCTCCGGCCACTGGCCGGAGTATCGGCACCCTCCTGGAGGGGGTATCGGAAGTTAGAGGCCAAATTCCGCTATCCGTGACGAAATGGATTTTTGGACGGCCCCTTATTTAGTTATGAAAAATGGGCAGTTCAAGATTTTCCTTAGGATGACCCCTGAACTATTCTCGAGCTCCCTTTTGTGTTTTTCTTTTGAGGCCCATTAACTAGAAAACCCCTGACTCCTGTAGTAATATTTCGTTAGCTAAAAATTTACGAGTAACATTAAATTAAAGGGAATCTAAGCATATGAAAGTGGCTCAAGCCACTTACTTGCGTTCAAATTCCAGCCTATCAGATATCAGTAGTAGTCTAGATAGGCCTATTATTTCCTTCCTGTGTTGTCTGTGACGTGTGTATTAGTTGCCCAATTATGGTTCGGCGTGTGTCAAGGTCTATTGTTCTTACTCGGCTGTTTTCATCAACGCCTTATATATCCTTAGATTCCCTTTAATGCAAATGCTCAAAATGGAACAACTTACGTTATCAAGCAACACAACCAACCAGCCCTCTCTGGTCCTTTTAGGCCTTTTTTATAATTCTATATTTACAGCCTCGTTTACAAACGGTCATAAAAACAAAAGAACAAACATAGAACCAGGAACCAGGAACCTAGACTTATTATTAAACGGACCACAACAAATGCGCTGATAGGATAAAAACGAAATTCTCCTATCCTCGACTCATGACCTAACTGTCAGTTGAGGCGGCCAGGCGCGACATTGTTTTGTCGCGCCTTGTCTCGCCAATCAGAGAGCAGCATTTTCAGTCCAGAGAAAGTCAAGGGCCAAATATGGCGAATTGCAGTCAAATAATGCGCTCTGATTGGTTAATCAAGTTGTCATGACAACATTGCCGACAGACGTTGACTCTCGCAGATTTACCTTATCTAATCCCGGGGGGGGGTACATAACATGTTGATGGTACGGGTATGTGCCGCCCATAAGGGTGGGTTTTTGGCCCAAAATTCTCTAAACAAGGGTCATTTTTCGGCAGATTTTCCATAAACATGGGTTCGTTTGGCTGAAATCGCCAAAAAATTGCTAAAAATGGGCAGTTTTCCACCCAAATTCATCATAAAAGTGGGTGGCTTTCTGAAAACCGGGTGGCAGATCCCCATCGGATTTTGAAGCGTTTTTGCATCGGTATTTTCGATGAAATAGCTTAGGCCATGAGCTGGTCGTCTCAACTGACAGTTAGATCATAAGTCTACCAGGAACCTAGCCTCACTGCATAAGGCCCTTAAAGGCTGGTTTCCATTAAATCGTAACGCGATCGTAAGAGGATCGGCGACAGTCTACGATCGTCTGCGTTGTGTTCCCGATTTAATGGAAACACTTGCTTACGATCCTTACGACCGTCGGGGATCGTGGATCGTGAAGAGTCAGGAAAGTTGAACTTAGTTCAACTTTCCCTATCGTTACGACTGTCCCGATCTGGGAAAATTTTAATGGAAACACACATCAGGCTTGACTGGCTTGAAAGGAACCAAATGATTGCAAATCCGGACAAATTCCATGCCGTATTAGTTACAAAGGGTAGAGATGACACAATAGGGGAAAAACTAGTCATACAAGGCAAAAAAATTCAATCTGAAAATGCAGTAAGACTTCTAGGCGTAAAAATTGATCACAGACTAACTTTTGATGACCATATTTCCGATCTATGTAGAAAAGCCGCTGCGCAGTTAAACGCTTTGAAAAGACTTAAGGGTTATATGGAGTTTAAAGCCAAAGAGATACTGGTTCAAAGCTTCGTTTTTTCAAATTTTAATTACTGCCCTCTGGTCTGGCATTTTTCCTCTGAAAAGTCAGTGAAAAAAATTGAGAAGATCCACGAACGAGCTCTTAGATTTCTCTACAATGACTCTACAAGCTCTTATGACGACTTACTTTCTAAAGCTGAGAAATGCACGATGAGAATCAGCCGTCTCAGAACTCTTTGCATTGAAATTTATAAAACCGTCTCAAAACTAAATCCTCCTTTCATGCAGGATATTTTCAAACTAAAACATACAACAAGGTCAGCTAGGAACCCAAATGAACTAATTCATCACAGACCAAACCAAGTTACTTTCGGTTCAAAGAGTCTCCTATCGTTAGGACCACAAATTTGGAATGCTTTGCCCAAAGAGATCAAATTAGCCGAAAACATTCAAACGTTTAAGAGACTTATAAAACAATGGGATGGGCCAACTTGCAACTGTAATGTTTGTAGCTAGCAACAGAAATATGCAGATTATATATATATATTGTTAGTAGTTTAAATATTCGATTTAGATTAGTTTCTATTAGAAGCTAGAATGAAATTGAATTAAAATAAGATGACAAACAAA